>JAJOZX010020083.1:0-45321 GCA_023014485.1 Bathynomus jamesi
ACCTACAGTATATTAGTATGAAAATAATTTGCCTCACCTTATTTTTGCTGGGTCTTTGTTGTTTCGATGTAGGGCGTGACGGTCTTCTTAGATGTAGGGCTGTTACGATGGAGCCTACTCAGCGAGTTGACACTTTGTTACTAATATAGGCGATCACTAATTGAGCCCCTGAAGGAATAGGCCTATCCTTTTATAGTCATTAGGTTTTATATTATAAGGAATTCACTCAGAACTTGAGGGAAAACTTAAACACGTCTTCCCTGTTTAAAGCGTTCGCTGTACAATAAACAGCCCCGAGAGCCGTTCCTTGGTTCGCTTGTATTATTTGCCGAACTAGCAAAATTTTTGTTTGGTCTACTCCTCTGTGGTAGACTAAACAATAAATTGGGTTTTCTTGTTGCTATGTGAGGCTGATTCATACATACAGGTTCTTTGTACGTATGGCAATTCAATTATTTCATTCCCAATAGGCTATGTCGCCAATCCCGAGGCAACTTTGTATAGATATTTAATTCAATTAATTAATAATTTATATTTAATTATGAAATAAATGTACCACATATGATACCATGTTGTGAGCGCATATAGTTTTTCCATAGCAACTATGTTACTAATCTTACAAATCACCAACCCACACATACCACTATCGCCTGCTCAACATGGATTCAGACCTCACCACTCAACCACGACATTACTCACTAACCTCACACAGCACATCATGGATGGCATCAACTCCAGACGACCAGCTCAACGTACACTATTAGCAACAACAGACATTAGTAAAGCATTTGATGCTATCCCACGCTCCCTCTCATAAACAAAATACTCAACACAACATGCACAATAACACCAAAAGGTGGCTGAGCAACTATCTTTCAGGAAGATACTCACATGTCACATTTAATGACAAGTCATCCAAAAACAAGCTTTTTCCGAACGAGTTCCCGCAAGGCTCTGTTCTCTCACCAACACTGTTCAACTTATACATGCATGACATTCCAACACCCATAGATAACAAACTTACCTTTTATCATCATATGCAGATGACATCTGAGGTGACGTGTATGTATATATATGTATATAGTCTAAAAGTCACTAAAGAGTAAATATCACTAAATCTAAGCGGAATGGCAAGACCAGCCATAAACAACCAACGGGCTGTTCGTATTGCTTTGGTCTGGCCTAGACATGTTTTTTCCTATCTGACCTAATCTTTGGTGCTGAGTAAAATTAGGTGATGAATCTAAGGTAACAAATCGGTAGGAAGTTGTTCGTACTTAAGTATAGTTAGGGGTAATGTCTATAGCTTCTAAATTGGTAATGTAAGAGAGAGTTAGGTAGGCTGTTGTGGGACACAGGAATAAAACGGTAGGCTTCAAGGAATACCTAATTCAACGCACCGGTAAGTGCTTTTGATTGGTTGCTAGAACCTAAGTAACCTAACTGGGGTGTCTACCCCACGCTATCACATTTGGCGACGAGGATGGGATTTGGCTCATTTGGTTAAATTTTGTTCAGTGGGTTAAATTTGGCTCATTGGGTTAATTTGGCTTATTGGGTTAATTTGGCTTATTGGGTTCAAGTGGTTGTTTGGAAAATTGGATGCAGACTAGTGGGTCGTCCGATTTGGTTTGTTTGTGTGGGGAAGCTACCGTACTATAGCGTAGGTCCCGCCGCCCAAATTCTAAAACTAATTCCTACTCAGCCCTAACTCTAAAACTAATTCCTACTCAGCCCTAACTCTAAAACTAATTCTTACTCAGCCCTAACTCTAATACAATTCACTATTCAGCCCTAACTCTAATAAAATTCACTATTCAGTAACTAGACCAAATTTAAACCTAACCTAACCTACTTCACGTGAGTTGGTCTAATTCGGTTTTTGCTCTAGCATGTCGGTGATTGGCCATATAAGCCCCTACGAAGACAATGGGGAGGACTTCGAAGCTTATGCCACTAGGGTGAGGTTGTTTTTCGAGGCAAATTCCATTCCGGATGCTAAGAAAGTACCTACCTTTTTAACTATAATAGGCCCTAAAACGTTTGGTTTAGTTATGGACCTAGTTTCTCCTAAAGCACCGGAAACTTGCACCTATAAGGAATTGGTACAGGCCCTAACCGATCACTACAAACCCCGAGTAGTTCTCATCTATGAACGTTTCAAATTTTATTCAAGCCATCAGACGGGAAATGAAAGCATTGCAGAGTTTGTTGCAGGAATAAAAAGCCATAGCCGTACGTGTAAATTTGGGGACAAATTAGATGAAATGCTAAGAGATAGGTTTGTAATGGGTCTCAAAGAGGAGTCTACCCAGAGAGCCCTATTAGCCATACAGGACCTAACTTTTAGTCAGGCTGTAGAAATAGCTACGGCTAGAGAAGCAGCTGCTAAAGATGTTAGAGCTTTTGGAAATCATAGTAGTAAAGCCCAACACGTAAATAGCTTTAAATCTTCTAGGCCTGGCAGACCTAACGAGCCTACTAGACAGGCAAATAAAAGGTATGAGGCGAATACGACTAAGCCTACTAATTCTACTAAGCCTTCCAAGCCATGTACAGGGTGTGGAAAACACCATTGGAAGAAAGATTGCCCTTTTAAAGAAGCAGTTTGCCGAAACTGTAGTAAAATAGGCCACATAGCTAAAGTGTGTTTTCAAAGAAAACAAAGGGTGAAAATTCTAATTTTAACATTTCTAGTATAAATCCTCAAAAGGGAAATACTTCGAACATTGGAGTGGAGTACCTATTCTATGAGCAGCAAAGTGGGGAAAATACAGGCCCATATATTGTAGAGGTAGGCCTAGATGGAATTACAGTTCCTCTAGAATTGGATACGGGTGCTGCCCGGACGGTCATGTCCAAGGTAGTTTTTGATAAGATTTTCAAAAACACACCTAAACTACATGCATCTAAAACGATTTTGAAGAAGTACGGGGACATAAAAATACCTATTTGTGGAGAAGCATACGTCACAGTTACACTTAACCAGAAAACTTTGTCTCATCCCTTAACCCTTTTAGTGGTGGATGAGCAAGGGCCTACTCTACTAGGCCGTGATTGGATTGATGCTTTGGAAATGCCAATTGACAAAATCTTGCCAAGGGGTCAGGCAGATGTGCATACACTTTCATATCCATCTGACATAGACTCATTGTTAAGGGAGTTTTCTTCTATTTTTGGGCCTGAAGTAGGCAACCTAAAAGGCCATCAGGTCTGCATAGAAGTAGATCCTAATGTAACTCCGAAATTTTGTAAGGCTCGTTCAATTGCGCATGCACTGCGGGAGAAGGTAGATTTAGAAATTGACAGGCTGCTAAAAGATAAAATTATTGAACCAGTCACACACGCTAAGTGGGCTGCCCCAGTAGTTCCTGTACTAAAACCGGACAAGTCCGTGCGGTTATGCGGGGATTACCGTTTAACAGCAAATAGAGCCGTCCTTCTAGATTGCTATCCTATACCCAAGCCTGATGAATTATTTAGCTCTCTGCTGTGGGGAAAATATTTCACAAAACTCGATATGTCCCAAGCCTATGCTCAACTAAGTTTAGATGAAAACTCTAAAGAATTAACTATCATAAATACGCACCGAGGCCTATATAAGTACAATAGGCTATGCTATGGAATAGCATCGGCTCCAGTATTTTTCAGAGGACAATGGACCAAGTTCTAGGTCACATTCCAGGGGTACTTTGCTTTCTAGATGATGTCCTCATTTCAGGTTCGACTAAAAAAGAACACCTAACTAGATTAACCACGGTTCTAAAAAGACTCCGGGATGCTGGACTTAAGCTAAAGAGAGAAAAGTGTTCATGGGTCACTAATGAGGTTTCATATTTAGGGTTCCGCATAGATGCCTCAGGCATTCATCCAACGGTGGATAAACTAGAAGCAATAGAAAAGGCACCACCTCCACAAAACATCACACAGTTACAAGCTTATTTAGGTCTCCTAAATTTTTATAGGAAATTTTTGCCAAATGCATCGACTTTCCTTGAACCCCTAAATAAGCTATTACGATCTGGGGAACAGTGGAGATGGGAGAAAACTCAAAAGGAAGCATTTGAGGCTTCCAAGGACGTACTACTAAAGTCCACTCTCCTAGTGCATTATGATCCTAAACTTCCTCTCGTAGTTTCAGCAGACAGCAGTTCTTATGGAATTGGGGCAGTGTTATCTCACCACATTGATGGTGTAGATAGGCCTATCTGTTTTGCTTCTAGAACACTAACTGAGACGGAAAGACGATATGCACAAGTGGAACGTGAAGCATTAGCCTTAGTATTTGCAGTAAAAAAAATTCATTTCTATCTATGGGGTCATGAATTTAAACTAATTACTGACCATAAGCCTCTTTTAGGTTTATTTTCACCTAATAAAAATATTCCAGTTATGGCCTCAGGTAGGATTCAACGATGGCACTGATTCTACAAGCCTATAAATTTGACTTAGTACATCGGTCAGGTAAACTTCTAGGTACGGCTGATGCGCTAAGTAGGTTGCCCTTAGAAAATCCAAATGATTGTGTACCTATACCTACAGAATGGGTTCACTTGGTGGAGTTTTTGGAATCCACTCCAGTATCTGCAGTACAAATAGAGCAGTGGACAAAATCAGACCCTATTCTGTCTAGGGTCATCCATTTCTGCTCAGTTGGTTGGCCTACTAAGGTTGAGAGTGAATTACAGCCTTTTATTCAGCGTCAGTCTGGCCTCTCTATTCAAAATGGCTGTCTCTTATGGGGCCACAGAGTGATTATTCCAAATAAAGGCAGGTCGAATTTAGTGAAGGAACTTCACGCTGAACACATGGGCGCAACAAAAATGAAAGAGCTGGCGAGAGCTTATTTCTGGTGGCCTGGTTTAGATGGAGAACTCGAATCATTGGTTCGTTCCTGTCAAAGCTGCCTAGAGAACAGAGATCTCCCAAGGAAAAGTCCACTTCATCCTTGGAATGGCCTACTATACCGTGGCATAGGATCCATGTTGACTATGCAGGTCCTATAAATAATATTTATTTCCTAGTCATGGTGGACGCCTACTCTAAGTGGGTGGAAATTTTTCCAACCACTTCCACGACTTCGGGTGTAACGATTCGCTTACTCCGTTCAGTTTTCGCTCGATGGGGTTTACCCGTAGTCCTGGTTTCCGACAATGGTACTTGTTTTACCAGTGAGGAATTTCGTTCCTTCGTCCACCTAAATGGCATTAGACATGTCCGGTCTAGTTTTTCCACCCATCTACTAACGGTCTCGCGGAAAACATGGTCCGTACTTTCAAGTCGGCCTTGCGTCATTCTCGTGGGGAGGAAATGCAAGTGGTGTTGGATAAATTTTTGTTTAAATATCGAATAACACCACACACCACGACAGGGGTGTCTCCCTCTAAACTTCTGATTGGCCGGGGAATTCGTTCAGTTTTTGATTTGTTACGTCCAAACGAAATGTTACAACAACGAGTTTTACGCCATCAGGAAAAACAGAAGTTGTACCACGACACTAAAAGAGGGAGAGTTCTAGAAGCGAAACCTAATGATCCAGTTGTGATTCGCAACTATGGGGCTGGACCAAAATGGGTTCCTGCAACTGTGCAGGAGAGAACGGGCCCTGTTTCCTTCAAGTGCCAACTAGAAGATGGTCGTTCTATTAAACGCCATCAGGACCAGATATGGGAACGGGAAGTGCAGAAGGACCAGAGTCTTCCGGAAGAGAGAACTGATCCTCCGGAAAATGGTTCAACTTGCCCGCCTATACAGGTTGCACCTGATCCTACTACATCAATCCCGCTCCGCAGGTCGTCTAGGGTCCCTCATCCCCCTGACAGACTAAACTTGTAGGGGAGGAGTGAGGTGACGTGTATGTATATATGTATATAGTCTAAAAGTCACTAAAGAGTAAATATCACTAAATCTAAGCGGAATGGCAAGACCAGCCATAAACAACCAACGGGCTGTTCGTATTGCTTTGGTCTGGCCTAGACATGTTTTTTCCTATCTGACCTAATCTTTGGTGCTGAGTAAAATTAGGTGATGAATCTAAGGTAACAAATCGGGTAGGAAGTTGTTCGTACTTAAGTATAGTTAGGGGTAATGTCTATAGCTTCTAAATTGGTAATGTAAGAGAGAGTTAGGTAGGCTGTTGTGGGACAGGAATAAAACGGTAGGCTTCAAGGAATACCTAATTCAACGCACCGGTAAGTGCTTTTGATTGGTTGCTAGAACCTAAGTAACCTAACTGGGGTGTCTACCCCACGCTATCACAACATCACTCTAACATCCACCCACAACAACATCGACACTGCTACAAATAACCTACAAACATACATAAACAGTATACAAGACTGGCTCTCACACAATAAACTCAAAGTAGCGCCCACAAAATCAACCATCACCTTGCTTACAAGCAACACAAAAGAACACCAGATAACTCCACAGCTTACATTAAACAACACCAACATTCCACACACTCACAGGACCAAAATACTTGGGGTCACACACAACACATCATTATCTTTTGCAAACCACATTCAGGACATTAAAAACAAATGTACGTCAAGACTTAACACGCTTAGGGTACTAACAGGCACAAACTTTGGACACCAGCAGGAAACAACATCACTCATATTCAAACAATATATTCGCTCAGTTATGGATTGTGCTAGCCCATGCTGGGCACCCATTATCTCAAACACACACATAAACACCTTACAGACAATACAAAACAACGCACTTCGTATCATTACAGGATGTACTCAAACAACACCAATAGAACACCTGCACACAGAAACAAAAATACTAAAAGTTAGGGAACATTTAGACATGAGGAGAACACAATTCATGGCAGCAGCGACAACCCACAACACCCTTGCCATTACATGTATAATCATGCACCGACATCTCGCACCATTAAGGTAACACCAGAGAGACATTATAACCAAATACTCCATTCCATACCACGTCCCACAGACATCACACAGTTCAGAAAACACATACACACACACCTAACCCACAAAGCACTGACACGACTCGATCCGAATGCGGTACCGGGTGCGAAACCGCCACCCATTAACAAACAGGTCAGAGATCAGCCTGAGCGGATCGGATCGAGTTAACTTAGCACGATTCCGATGTGGACATCACCACAACTTACAGACATATAAACACAGACTAGACAACTCCACAGACGACACCTGCCACTTGTGCCAGGACGCACCACAAACAATTGAACACATTATGACAGACTGTACCACTCTAGCACATCTACAACACGGAAAAGCTTATAAGTTGAAAACCCTGCTTGACAAATTCCAACATCTGTTACCTGACCACATTGATACCCAAGCATACCGTGCAGAAAAACTTCAGCGCCGTCTCATAAAGCTTTATGGTAATAACATTGTTATTCATGCCCAGCGAGGACAGTCCAAGTCAAGCATTGTCATCAGTAGCAGTGTCAGCTTAGGAGATGCTGTCAAAGCCTTTGCTCAACTGAAGGAAGATTTCAACTCTAATGAGATGACACTTCGTTCTGCTGAAGAATAATCAAATGTTCCAGTGAATTCAGAAAGCTTACTTCATTCTGCCATTGGTATGCTTAGACAAGAAATAACACAAATTGAAAAGCCAACTGAGTACTACACAGCTGCTGAAATTGGCCTGAAAACATCTGAAGAATTTGTTCCAGCACTTTTACAGAAGGCGTTTCTCTGGTTGCTGAGCAAAGAGGCATTTGAATCGTGTGATTCAAATTACCAGCCAACAGAGAAATTACAACGTACAGTCTTAGCTGTACCCTGTAACTCCCCAAACAACAGTGGAAAATAGAAAAGGAAGATTGTGTAGTGTTCCCAAACTAAAGGGGAGAGGGGGAACATCCTTAACTCTGAAAGAAAATAGTTTTGTTGTGAGGACCAAAACTGCTTAATCAGCTGCCCAAAGACCTAAGGAACACGAATGGTGTTGCAGTGGACATCTTCAAAAGAAGATTAGACGCCTGACTCGGAACAATCCCCGATGAGCCGGGCGTACCTGTCTATGTGAGGTGGAGAGTACAAGAAACCAACTCGCTACTTCACCAGGCCAACTCGAGAGGAGGGGGGCGACAAGCTTGACCTCCGTGAAATGAGGAATCATCGTACAGAACCTTTGAAAGGTTGAAAGGAAAGGTGATATATATATATATATATATATAATTATTACCACCTCCACTGAAGTAGATTAATAATGTTCAAATTAACTAACAGCGTAAATTAGAAAAGTAGGATCTTTGATTTGCGAGATTCAATTAATAAAATAAAGTGAACTCTGATAAAATAAATTAAAATACAGGCCTGCGGGTACTTGTGGTTTTTCGTCGTTTGTGTAAAGCAAGCCTGAGATAGTACGAATGTGACCATTTGATAAAGATAAAGGAGCATTTATGGACTCAGCAATATGGCAGGAACGGGAATACGTACGAAGGTTCTATGAGAACAGAAAAACACCTGCGTACCCTCACGAATTTTGGAGGTTAATTATGGACATGCCTCGTACTATGGCGAAAAATCCAGTCGAGTCTAGTGCTGTAACTGGTATAGATGGCATCAAACATGCAGAGAATGTGCTCTCAAGAGACGGATGGCAGAGCCCTTGTATCTTCAGTACATTAACCAATAACGGTAAACACAGGCCGATCATAATTCATAAACTGAGAATGCCGAGATTCTCTGTCTGCAGGAACCATAGCTATGAAACAGGACTTAAAGGACGTGAACAGTCTGTCCGAGGACTTTCATGGGGTATGGGAGGCCGCTAGATTGTCACAAGATATACCAGTCGGCCTATCTATATTAGTGAATTAAAACAGTTTGAATTGGGCAACTGGAACAGAAATTTGTATTGACAAAAAGTTTGTAATTCTGTGTACCCGACTTGTATGCCTTTGCAGGCAGTTGAGAATGAAGATTACACCTCATTAAACTGGGGCAGATCAGCAATATTACTGATGAGTTGGATGCAGGGCCGTAACTAGGGTTTAGAAATTAGTGAGGTCCAGAATTTTTTCGAGCGCGGCGGGACGAGAAAAATTCAGACCAAAATGACATCTACAAACACAACCCAAGCTATACACTAAACACAAAACACAAAACGCTCCATCTTTTCAAAAGAAAAGCGGTAATATGCGTTTCATACACGGAGAACGGTTCAATCTTTTTTTTTTTTAGGAAATAATTACCGAGGTCCGGACCTCGGTGACCTCATAGGTAGTTACGGCCATGGTTGGATGCAACATTTGTAGCTATCACTGGCGATTCTCGATACTAATGTGGTTAATGATAATTCTCTTTGGTGACCACTTTGAAGCCTTCTGTACAAATAATAACTTGCCCTTTTCATTCATGTGTAACCTTCCTGGCGATAGCTTTACTGACGTCGGTGGTAGTTGGCACACTGCCTCATGGCGGGATCACCGTATATGCACACCTGATGCAAACCAGGCATTCTGAATATAGCAATTTCGTATTTCTATACTAATTCTGATCATATGCCCCTTTTGAGTGCGACTGAGTGTATCCTGGTGGTCACAAGCGAAGTTAGACTGGTCCAGGCTTGATGACGAGGGAAAACAACAGTACTGTAATAAATCCGATTCATTGTTAAGCAATATATTTATCCCTGATAATGGTCCAGCTTGTAAGGATGTAAACTGTAGAACTCTAAGACATATCCGGTGCTAGGTCTGGTGCTAGTGTCCCCGAAGACAAACCGTTCAGTTACTGGAAAAAATTATACGATTTCAATGAAGCAATATCTTGTAACTTAGAGGCATGCACGAACAAATTGTCTCCCCTCCATAATGCTAGCTTAGACTTGAAAACCTTTTGGCAAAAAAAAAAAAATATATGGATATATACATTTAGACTTGGCTGGAATGATTGTGGCTGAACTTCCTAATGAACCGAAAGATGCTTTCTTATTGTGATGTGAACAAGAGAAGCCAAGGGGAGGACCTATATTAGAATGAAAACCGAGGGCTAATGCCAAGTTCAAGTATGCATTAAGGTATACAAATATGATAAATTAAGGTGGGATGCTACAAGTAAAAACGTACTGAAAATGTTACAAGTATTTTAACAAGATACTTTTACCTCTTTAATTTACACTCTGTATGCAGTTTAAGTAAAATATAATTAACATTTCAAACGTTTAATCATACGAACGGTCGTTTATGAATTAATTATACGGTACATATAGGGCCTTATTATTATAATCTTAGATAATGTTTTATTCACAAAAACCAATATTGAAAACTATAAAGCATCAATTTTTATTGAGACAACTAAAAATTCAATCAGCAAAAATGGTCAGAATACAAATTACTGGCCAATACAACAATGATACTAATACTAACTTACAGTAACTAAATCAACCACATTCAGGACATTAAAACCAAATGTACGTCAAGACTTAACACACTTAGGGTACTAACAGGCACAAACTTTGGACACCAGCAGGAAACATCACTCATATACAAACAATATATTCGCTCAGTTATGGACTATGCTAGCCCATGCTGGGCACCCATTATCTCAAACACACACATAAACACCTTACAAACAATACAAAACAACGCACTTCGTATCATTACAGGATGCACTCAAACACCACCAATAGAACACCTGCACACAGAAACAAAAATACTAAAAGTTAGGGAACATTTAGACATGAGGGGAACACAATTCATGGCAGCAGCGACAACTAACCCACAACACCCTTGCCATTACATGTACAATCATGCACCAACACCTCGCACCATTAAGGTAACACCAGAGAGATATTATAACCAAATACTCCATTCCATACCACGCCCCACAGACATCACACAGTACAGAAAACACACACACACACACACCTAACCCACAAAGCACTGACACGACTCGGTCCGAATGCAGTCCTAGGTGCGAAGCCGCCACCCATTAACAGGTCAGAGATCAGCCTGAGCAGATCGGATCGAGTTAACTTAGCACGATTCCGATGTGGACATCACCCCAACTTACGGACATATAAACACAGACTAGACAACTCCATAGACGACACCTGCCACCTGTGCCAGGACACACCACAAACAATTGAACACATTATGACAGACTGTACCGCTCTAGCACAACAACGAACACAGCACAACATCACTAGTGCGCTGAACCTCTGGTCCACTCCGGAGAGGGCGATCGGTTACCTGCGTGCCGCCGGCTTGCTCGATCAGGGTGGGCTGATCGGCTAAACAACAACAACAACAACAACAACAACATGCTTTTAAAGAAATACAATCTACAACAATCAATGGTTATATATTTATATAAAAAACTACTTCACTTCAGATGACTAAGAACATTTATTGAAATACACTATTATTTATAATTATATTCAGTAAATATAAAAATATGCGTGACATTTTTACACATTTTGTATTTTGCTTAAACTACAAAGCTCTTGACCGCTCTATCAATCCACCCATTTTATTTCATTCACTCATTCATTCATCATCATCTAGTAATTTACTGGTTGCGTTTTTTTCTTGTTTCGTTTTGTTTTTTTAATTTTGAAGTCCAGTCTTAAAACTTATGCTGGGTTTCCAGATGGCACTGCGACTTCGGCCTAGAAATAAGAAAAGATTACATTTAATACATTTAAAACTTTGTCACCTAATTTACAACCAGTAATTTCCTCACTAGTTTTCAGTAATGGTTTAACTATAGGTATTACATTATCTGTTAGAAAAGATTACTTCGCACTCCGCGTCATTCCCAACCGTGGTCCGCAAATTAAAATGCACAAAGTGAAAAAGCCACATCTGAGAAAAGTGTCTCTTTAATTTGAGAAACTTATTCCATTCCCATGTGAATGGCTAATATTTTCTAACGTTTTAGTCTAACATTTACCTAACCTAATCGAACCTTGACCAAAGTAGTAAAGCCGTGGATGAGAATGGCATGAATTGGGAATAGACCGATTTGAAAAAGTCTCTTGAAATTCTCAACTCTCCCTCTCTTACGCGCGTAATGAAATGTGAATGATTGAGTGAGATAATACCTGTATATATTTGGTTAAAGTACAGGGTGTACACATTATCTTTAAAACTTCCCTTAAAAAAAAAATTAGGAAACTAGGTAAACATACCGTTTTTACGCCATCTGAGAGAGAAAGTAATAAAGTTTCACAACCTCAAACACGTTCAACATGGGCACCATTTGTCATACGTAAGACGTCCAAACGGTATTTCTTATTTCTTCGCTGAGGCGACAGTAACAACCACCAATTATTTGAATATGCTCGAGAACTAAGTCTATCCACAGCTAGAGGAACTGCAGCCTAATGTGTTTTTAAACAAGATGGCGCACCACCACCACCTTGGAGCTTGTTGGTACGAAATTCGCCCGACATAAATTTCCCAAATTGGTGGATTGACCGTGGGGGCTCCCCCATCTCTTGGCCGACCAGATCACCAGACATAACACCCTGCGACTTTTTTCTATGGGGTTATGTAAAAGACTGCGTATACACAACTCCAGTGGCCAACATCGACGATTTAAAGACCAGAAATGCTGCTGCTGTTGCAAGGGTTATGGATGCAATACAATACTATTTGGACGTCTTACTCGTGACAAATGGTGTCCGTGTTTAATGTGCGAGGTTGTGTGAAACTATTACTTTCTCTCACAGATGGTGTAAAAAGGGTATGTGTACCTCGTTTCCTAATATTTTTATTTGAGAGAGAAGTTGTAAAGATAATTTGTGTACACCCTATATACATATCAATCATATAATTGCAAACTCAAGTGAAAATTTGTCATGTTAGAGCCAACATTTTCTTGGCTCTTGTGCATCAATTTTGGACACCGGAGCGTCCTCCCTACTCTATTACCGAAAGTGACAGTTAGGTTGTGGCCATATAGACTGCTTTTGCAATTCAGTTCTGGTCGTCCAGATGCAGGATTGCTGCATCGTACAAAGGTGCTACTTAAGACGACTACAATGGTTTTTTGTTTATGCTAACCGAGGCCTAAAGCAGACCCGCTTCAATTCACTACCCTAAGACTAAGGTAAGATAGAACAGGACCCCCCAGATTCCTAGACGTTTTTTTTTTACTTAAGGTTGCTCTTTCAGATCTTGGCTGTACAAGGTTTGGATACCGAACTCCTAAGAGAAAAAATAACACCGTTCTTCGAAACTGTTTCTAACCTAAACATCAGTGACCATCATTCAGCGAAATTCCGATTGTGCAAATTTTAGCCAAATTTAGAAAAGAACTTTTGAAAAAAGTACTCGGTGGAGACGAAGTCGGAAATCTGCTTCAATGCTTTCCACTCCCTGGTACATACTACTACACAACACAAAAATCATTCACGTTCGCTTCCTCTTCAATCGGTTACCGAATTACTCTGCATCTCGTATATTCGCTCATCTTTCACCAACACTGTCACTCTTATATTTCCTATTGCCAGTCGTTTTTCCTCACTTCTTCCCAGAAGAACTTCACATACTACACCTTCATCTTTCCAAGTCTTTATCTACTTCGACCTTTTACCCTCTTAACATAATACTTACCATCTCTAATACCATTACTCACACCAACTCTTTCCAGGCTATTTGATCATTCAGTCTTTCCTTTCACCGTATTCACCACTTTATTCTACCTTGCAGTCTCGCTTCTCCATCATTCCATGCAAACCCGCGAACACCAAATTTGATCTAAGCATTCTTTATAAAGATTACATTCTGTACATCCGTTTGTTCGTCCTCTATGCTCTTATCACCGCATTCGAATTTAACCTTTCAACTTTATGCTATCCTGTTAATGTCTCGTTCCTTAATACCCCACTCTGTTGTGCAAATTCAGAAAGCGGAGGAGAATGCAAATCCATCCCCAGGAGTTCCCACACTCACCTTCTACAAGCTGAGAGAGATTTTTCAGAGTTCAAAAATGAAAACAATGAAAAAGGTAATTTCGATAAATTCTATAATTTAAACTAATGGAATGAAGATTACGTTGGGCGACTATCATGTGTTCAAATGTGAAACAAGTAATCCATCTAGACTGAAATCAGAGAGGTAATTAAGATATTTTAGGATTTGTTATTTTTTAATTAGATTACTTTTATTGATTTTTTCTTTATCATATCGCCAAATAGAGTGTACTTAAATATTTAAAAAAACTGGGAAAGGGAGAACTAGCTCTTTCCAGTTTTGGTGTAGTTCGCAACCGGACACATTTTTCGGTTGGGACTCATTTCTGGAAAACTGAGCTACCCAAATAAGGTTTAGTTGGTAATCGATTGATAGCCTTCGAAAGGTCGAGACACACGATTTAGTTTGACTGTAGCAGTTTAGCCTCACAATACCAAGATCTACTCTATTTCGACCCATGTTCAATCATTTACAAGGTAATGCGAATTAAATGCTCAAAATACTTTTAAAAAGTTAATTTATATTGGGAAAAATAGAATTGCCAAGTTAAGGACCTTTAACACTTAAAATCTGCCTCTAAGCCGTGATATATTCCATAATAATAATCGAAAGGAAATATTAGAATGGAATGAATATGACCCATTTTTAATTAATTTAACAATGGGATTCTACTACGGTACTTTCCAAATTTACTTCAAGCAGGATGTGATTGAGCTAAATCTAAACAAGTTCTTTAAAAATGAGAAGTTTAACAAAATTGAGAAGAACAAGTAATTAGACGAGATTCGTAAATTTTAAATCCAGTAAATTTCCCTGACGAAGTGTGGAAATACTATACAAGTATACTATTAACAGTTAGATTTCAGTTAGTTTTTACTTTCAATTTTTATTGGCAAGTATTTCTGCAGTATTTGTACATTACGTACATTCAGTATAAGGACATTTCGCCAACGAGAAATTTCTTCAATAGTTTAAAAAAAAAAAAAAAAAAATTAAATTTCAAAAAAGTTCTGTAAAGTATTTTCATTTTTTTACATAAATAAGTTTGAGAACAGTTTTTGTGCAAATATGAAGATATTTAAACATTCACTTGCCCAGGCAAGTTAATATTTTTACCCATTAAAAAATTGTACGATAAAAAATTAACCAAGTATTTCAACCTACCTCATAGGCATACGACCTTACAACCAGTACGAAGTAGAGATTAAGGAGAATGAGAGCAGCCGCTACTACCCCTACGATCCATACTTCTCCAACGAGAAAAAATAATATTGTCACTATTAAATCCCAAATTGTACCGACAATCATAAGGTAAACAGATACCCATACCAACCGAATCTTGCTCTAAAAAAAATTTAAAAAGTTAACCATTTTTAATGTATTAATGGTAAACGTAGCAAAAGGAAGTCTTCATCGTATTTATCCAGATGTATCAAATGATACATACCGTGTGATATTCCAAAACCTCCTAAGTGTCACCACCTTCGCCAAATTTGGTTTTGAAATTTTTGCTTAATAATTAATTAGGGTTGGCAAACAACTGAACAAATTAGATTCTACCTCAGTTTCCTTCCCATACTAAGTTCCAAAGAGCTCAAACGTTTCCTTTATTATACACAAGTTTAGTCTCTCGATTCCTGTAAAAATTCTGCTACTCAAAGATTTTGGAATATCACCATCGATAGACATACACATGATTGAACTATCCAATCGTACGTTTTACAAAATTTATATACTGAACTCGTCATTTGTACTCGGACCCGCTCGGAGGTTCGGAGAGGCCTGGACCACTTCCAGCTTTCGAGGCTCCTGGCCATAATAAAAATAAAAAATGACATGAAAACAAAAGACCATCATTAGGCGCCCATCCAACCAAAAAAAGTGAAATATAATTTGAATATTGTTGTAATATTGCTGAAATTGTTCAGCTGCAGAAAGTAGATCTTCATTACTCAGTCTGTTGAACTGCCAAAGAAACCCCTCCAAGAGGCTACAAATTAGTCGCAGTGACTCAGATCGATGTGCAAGACCCAATTCAAATATTAGACTTGATATATTTTTATTAATATTTATTAACATTAACACTTTTATAACAAAATCTATCATTTAAAAAATTTGTGCTTTTACCAAATCACATCTCTTGCCTGCTTAAATTTGCACCTCTAAGCTGAATCACATTTGGGTCCGATAGGGAGGCACATAAAAAACAAGCGCGAAACTTAATGCCCAAAAATTTAACAAGCGTCTAAATTTGGGGTCCCCTTTTGAGCTTGAGCCCCGTGCCAAGTAGCCCTCCTGGCCCCCCTCTGATTTCCCATTTGAACTAAAATTCAGTAATTTGTAAATCATTAAGATGAAAAACATATACCTTGTAAACTCCAATCAGGATAAAAATAGCAGTGAGGATGTTGATGATGAGGCTTCCTATGCCCGCGTATGAAACCGAATGACCTGCTCCTCCTCCTCCTCCTCCTCCTCCTCCTCCTCCTGCAATAAATCAAATACGTTAAAAATGGAGGAAAAGCTGTGAATCGGAATACAAAAATGTCAAAATGGGTAAGCTAACCCATCTGAACCTGGATTACATCTAATAGACTTCACATTCTTTCAACAAGTAGGCTATATTGTGGCCCTTTGCGAGTTACGTTGAGTTAGCAGAAGTTTGTTTTTAGTGTTTGTTATGGTCTCAGATGGGTGTAGGTCCGTTTGAACAAACTCACAGTCCCAAACTTTTACTGTACATTAGATAACTTTCATTAATTAAGTGCGAGAATTAGAATAAAATATTAAATAAAAGTACAACTTCTACAGTTGCTATAACATTGTATTATCTCCGAAAATGAAAAATACTACAATGGTACACGAAATATTTAGACTCGTGGGAAATTTACTAAGGTGAGTACGAAGTTGTGGAGTATAATTTCACTTTAAAATAAGGAAATCTCCATTATATTAAAACACTGATGTGAAGTTCAGATGGTACTTTAATCCTGGTGGTTCACACAATGTAGAATTAGTAATGGGTTTTAAATACATTTATTTGCAGTAAAACTATAGATTTTTTTTATGGAACTTCAACCATTTAGTGTTACATTATCATTGGTAATAAAATTGTTAAAATTGTGTTAAACTGAAATCAAAGTTCAGACAGTACACGTACAAGCTATTATTAGTGGAAATTAATATTACATAGTTCTTATTTCTGAATATACACTAATTAAATAGAGAAGCTAGGCAAACTAACCTCTTGCTCCCTCAATGATCCAAAAGATTGAAGAAATCTGCAAAATGAAAAAAAAAAAAAGTGAAATAGATCGACGTATGAGTAAGTTCGATAAAGAAAAATGCTTGCGGTGCCAATGGACGTAGAGGAGGGTCTCCCATCCAACTACTTCCCAGAACCAATGTCTCTACACAAATAAAATAAAAGTTATCTACGTAATTAACCAATATCCTATTAAATTTGATAGACCAAATATAGCAGCGAGTTAGGCTGTGTTGGCTGTTTACCGTATTAATACTCGGGCTAAAGGCGACCCTTCGAGTACTCTCACCCAAACATTGTTGGAAAGCGAGCTTCCTGGCTATTACCTTTATACAACTATTACTTGATGGGGGTCGTTTAACCTAGCTCCTTCGCAACATCTAAAATTTTATGACAGAAGGGAGATACAGCTTTATATCCGATTCGAACCACGGCTCGCTACATAATCTGTATGCAGAGGGTGGGGTCCTCTCTATTCACTTAATACCCTGACCAAACTTCACAACTGCACTGATCGACGGGAAGCAGTGTTACCACACTGGCCACAATGTGGCCCGTTTTTATCGTCCATTCAGACAAGGCTTTTATTGTTCATTCACGTCAAAAAAGATTTGTCCAGCATGCGTGCACAAATCGTTTTTGAACCCGACTAGCACTTCCCGGACAGCTCTTCTGCAGAAAAACTTTTTTCAGAAAAACTACCCGACACGCACTTTACACCAAAGGATAGAGAACGTCGTCACGAATAATTTGATGTTAACATTGAACAAATTCGTTCACTACAAAAAGGTTTGGAGCAAGTTTATATGGACAAAATGTTGTTCAAACGAGTAAGCTTTATGTCCGCGTGACGCTGGATCGAGTTTATTCATCGAGTTCCAAGTTTCGCCCAGCTTCGCCCAGTGACACACGGCTCTTGTCTGCAGGACGTAAAAGCAATTTCGGCTATTTTAGAAATTGTGATGCGTGAAGAATATTTTAGTCTATAATAATAAAATGGTTACCATTTTATGAACTGTGACAAAGTATTTAGCGGCGCCTTTTAACATGTATAAGGCTACATGTTAAATGCTGTCGCTAAATACTTTATTTTTTAACCGAATATTTAACGCTAAATGTTGTGTTATTCTCGTCCCTTCTTTTCAGTATTCATTATGCACCCAAAATGGATTTGCCTTTCGCAGGATGCATTTTTCAGACTGACATTGCAGTTAATATTTATACAAGGCAGAAGTTAGGTAATCAGTAAATTAGGTAAAGTGAAAAGAAAAATTACAAAATCTAAACGAGTTTAAGACATTTTAGACTGACTAGTTAAATCCTGGAAGTACAGTAAAATAGGCTCTTCATTACATTAAATTACACCTAAAACAATGATAAAATTTGCTATTTTTTTCAGACTTTTTAAAATGCAGGGAGCTATTGAAGAATAGGGACCCCAGCCTTCTTTAGTTAGGCTTATAAGGCTAACTAACGAAAATAATCAAGACCTAACCTAACCAATCGTTAGGTTAACTGTACGCCCTTGACGATTGGTTAGGTTAGGTCATGATATTTTCGTTAGTTAGTCTTATTAAAAAGCTAATTAAAGAAGGCTGGGGTCCCTATTCTTCAATAGCTCCAAATGCAGAAAAATATAAAAGGACGCACTGTATAGGCCTATACAAACCCACCTACTCTAGTAATATCTGCAAATATACACACGACATCCGATACGTTACGAATTTACAATAAATGGGAAAAATTGAGAAAAACTACTAATTTGTCATTAATATTTGGGTCAGTTCAGCCTTCATCGTGACGGCCAGTGTCACGCGACTGAGGGGAATTCTCAGTTTTACGTGGGATCTGAACCATGAATCGTTACTGCACCTGGACGCAGAGAACATTCATTCATTCTTCTACCATTACGCAACTTCGCCGAGCTTACGGGAAGTGGTGTTGTGAAGTGGCAACAACATACCTCAGTGAACAACAAAACAAAACGGGTTAATGAGTGAATTATATTCTGCGAGGAATATATTGGCAAATACCTACACCTCCCCGCACCCTCAAGGTGAAATATTTAAATCTTACACACACACACCATAAGCTGTAATTAAAAAAAAAAAATGCCACCGTGTCGAGTAATTTTAATGTGGACAAATTCTCGTACTTCGATAAAAACTGCTTAATTGAAATAAATACAACACTAATTAAATTCTCCCTTCATTTAGACGAGTCGAGAAGCTACCTATATTAAAAAGCGTGACCATCTCCATTTTCAGAATTACGACTGCACATTTAATATTTATTCAATTTGATGCGTTAAAAAATTTACTTTTATTTTTCACATAATTTTCTTCTATTTTATAAATATCTTTATTACGGATAAACCTTACGCTGGCCATCATCCGTAGCTTAGTGGTAACAGTTTCCCGATACGCGAAGTGAAGACACTTTTAGGTCGGAGTTTCGGACCCGCATGATGCTGGTAAAAATAATACTGGAGTTAGTACAGTGAGCCGCATTGGATGGCCTGAGCACCGTGCCAATTTCTGGCCTTCCTGACTGATTATTAAACTTCACACTATGCCCACGATACAGAGTCGCTGAAGTTCTAGTACTTCAACTAAGTCCGTATTAGATTTAGAGAGATTTACTCACCAAAAAAAACCATCCGATGGTCAGCGTTCCAGCTCGCAAACTGCATCCGCAGCAACACTGGGACAACTTCCCCTTGTTCGAATATTGACTCCCAGAAATTATGTTGCACATGCTGTGGAAAAAGTAACAACTAAACATTATAAAAAATTTGTCACTGCGTGAGGAGTGTACGCGAATTTTTCCTCTATGGGCTTATAGGCTATAGTTTCCCGTTTCCAAGACTTCCAAAAGGGGTTGGCCTATATTTCGTCCGCATATTTAATGGACAAATACAATCCCTCTCTCAGGAAGTAGAGAGAGTTAATTTAACACACCCGATACTGCGGCTTTGTTGAAAAGTTTGCAAATTGTGTTATGAACATTTATCAAGTAAATTATCCAGAATTAGAGGGCACATGCACTTCCCGTCCCCAGTCTATTTCTAACAGTAGCACAATCAATAGGATTAACCTCCGATATAGGTACATACAAGCTGCATCATACAGAAAATAGACCGAGTTTAATGTGCAATCTGAACAATGGTGAACCATTAAGCATTCTAATCGAACCAGGACTCCGTATACTAACCAAAAACTAAAATACTGTACCACTCTACCCGGCATGCCGTATCTCACTCCCAACAAGCTACCGATTTTCACATCAACACGAACAGCATGCAAATAATATCAAACCTTTTATGCTCATAATGCATTGGAGTGCATCATTGAGGCTAGATTTTCAAAAATTTCCCGGGGAGGGGAGAGCATGCTCCCGGACACCCTGGCATTGATTACAAATCCCACAGCTTTTGCTTTTCAAAATGTTGGCAAGTATGTCTTCATAGGGCAATTCCAAAAGAAAGTAAATATTCATCAGTATTAAATTTATTTTCAGCGACAAAATTTTATATTCTAACTGTAGGTATTAACCTTTAACCCTTTTCCAATGACTTGTGTTTCTTTGCAAAAACTGGCGTGCCGCTTGATTATCTCGTATTCGAGTCACTCACTCTGTAGGAACCAGCAGTTATCGCCCATCATTCGTGGGTCCCATCTACCTTGGAAACGCTGCTCCATCGTAGAAATGTCCTAATGGAATCGCCATGTTCATCACTGACAGCACTCAAGATTTCAGGGAAGAAGTTTAAATGATAGTGCAGAAAGTGGTGCAGAAAGTGACTCTTGAATACATTCTGCAGCCCATACGATTGTAGTTATCCAATAGGTTTGACACTATTTTCTCGTACGTATCTTCTTTCATGTTTCCCAAAAATCCCTTCACAACTTCCCTGAAGCAAGCAGCTAATTCAGCATCTGCCAACTTTGTGTTCAATGCTATGCTATCAGCTATGACCTGATCTGTGGTCTAATCTAATAAGCAATTTATTTTCTTTTTAAGTTGTTCACTGTTCTTAACTTTAGCATTTTAGTGATATTTTTGAAGTCAGCGTATTCGAATTAATTAAAATCATCTATTTCAGTACGTTCCAAAATCTTTGTTGACCAGTGCAATTTACATAGATACATTTGCTGGGATAAGATACTGCTGGTAGCCGACTTCAGCTCAGATTGCCATTTATAATCTAGACCAGCGATGTCCAACTTGCGGCCCGCGGGCCGCATGGACGTTTGCCAAATTTCATTTCTGAATTTTCTTCCCTATTTTGTCATTTCTAGTAGGGAGAACAACATTCAGCGGGTTCCTAAGTCGTATTAACGAACAGTGTATGATTATAGGCAACATCTTGGCCTCGCTTTATAGAAGTTGGACAGCACTGATCTAGACTAAGAGACTGGGACCTTCAAGCTAATCACCTAATGCTGTATTTACTTTGTTAACCTAATTGTTTTATACTGTCAGGGTTCAGTGCACTTACAAGAATTTGTAACCATTTCTTGGGTATTTTTATCATCCACGTATCATATGAACTTTAAAATGGTGAATTTCAAGAATCCACACGCAGTTCAATGACGAGTTCATAACAGCTTAGTAATATGTTAGGTTAGGTTGATTAAGGATGGTTAAGTTAGGTTAGTAATTGTAATTAGGGGCTATACTCTTAACTGCGTATAGATTCTTGAATTTTATTCTTAAAATACAATATTAATTTCCGTTTGACTAAATACTAGTCAAACTTTTGACGTTATCAATATACTTGTTGGAAACAAATGCCTCCCAATTTCATTTTAGAATCCCCTTATTCTTAAGTTAATTCAGCATCTCAAATTATAATCAGGAGGTTTATACAACATTTTAATTATCAAACCTTAAATTTCTGTAACTCTGTATTAAGAACAAATCACTAATCAGTACGGCAATAGCAGGGGCGGATCCAGGAATTTAAGCAGAGGGGGGTCCAGTGTTGGTGGGGCTCGTTACTGATATGTCCTCGGCCGAAGGCCGAGGACGCGCGAGCGAAGCGAGCGCCAGAGGGGGTGCCCGAGGGGGGTGTTCCCCCCTCGGTAGGAAATTTTCATACTTGAAGATAGCTTTAGATGGATTTGAAGTATATTCCCGTTATCAAAATCCTGCTTGTTCACACACCCAGGCCAGGTCTGAAATGTCTCAGGATCGGACAAACTTTTTTTTATATTTTTTTTAAGGAAATTCATTTTGTGGCAACCGGGATACATGTACCTTAAGCCATTTTAAGTCTTCAGGTCTTATTTTTCATATATAGGAGCAAACAAACTCAATCGAAAAATCGTTGGTCACCGTGAGCAGGGGGGGTCCGGACCCCCTCGACCCCCCCCCCCCTGGATCCGCGCCTGAATAGGCAACCAGCAACCTAGTTTTTTTATTGTGTTGGTCATTAAAATAAACTTTAACACGTCAGGTTCAGTTCGTATCTCTTATGGATCAGAAATGTGCATGAGGTTGAAATATATTCAAATAAAATGAAGAAAAATCTGGAATCGTGAAAATTTAGTTTATCGCCTATTTTTTTGAACTTGTACAAATACATTTCTGTATGCGATGCTTGAAAAAGTGATTTCACTTCATGGTTGATTGGGAAATGCGCTGAAAAAGAGGAAGTAAACAGTTTTCTTCAAGCTCTATTCGAAATATTTGGAATAGTAGGTGGTAAACAAAGTTCGGATCACCTGAAGATAAAACCCCCCCCAATGTCAATCGCCCTTCCCGATTGGTTAGGTTAAGTGATATTTTCGTTAGTTTTAACGAAAATATCACGACTAAACGTAACCACTCTTCAAGGGCGTACAGTTGACCTAACCGGGCATTCAATAATTCGACTAAACTAGGTGGGAGCAGGCAACAATAAGCATTAATGAAAACTACTACTACAATCGCAACACTGTACGAAATGCATTCAATTTTATACATTTAAAATTGTAATTTTCTTTAGGAAAAGTTCACAAGCTGTACGGTATCGGGTCCGGACAAAAGCCCCCTGGACAAATTGCTGGGTAGGGCAAGTCAGGTGTCACAGCTAATCTGAAAAGATCAGAAGATATTTAAGTCAACTGTACGCCCTTGACGATTGGTTAGGTTAAGTTGTGATATTTTAGTTAGTTTTAACGAAGATACTTTGTAATTGAGGGTGGGGACCCTGATCTTAAGGTGATCCGTTTCTTCTGCTCTATCGATTAATTATTGATACAAGTGTTATTAATGTAGGATACGTTGTTGGTGTGCTGGCTTAAAAGCAAGATTTACCCTGGTGGGTTCCAGCAGAAAAACTGTTCTTTTATATCAGTTAAAAGAGAACAACAAACCTTTCAAAGTATCAGGTTTAAGAAATCGGATCACCTGAAGTTTAGGACCCCCAGCCTTCTTTAATTAGCTTTATAAAGCTAACTAAAGAAGGCTGGGGGGTCCTGATCTTCAGGATCAGATAGAAATAACTGCTCCCTTCTCTATGTAATGCTCTTTGAACATTTAATGAAATTAAACTAAATTCGGTACTACTTACCTTTCCGAGTCCCGACGTATATTCCAACTAAAATAACCTTTCTGGGTCCCAACATATATTTAATGCAAGCCTACAATTGTGAGTAATACGTACTCGGTGAATGAAACCATTCATTCTAACCCATCACTTTTTACAACACTTAAAACTAACGAAAATATCACGACAACCTAACCGGGCATTCAATTAACCTAACTAGTAGAAGTAGGAGGTTAATTGAATGCCCGGTTAAGTTAAGTCTTGATATTTTAGTTTTAATTGTTGTAAAAAATGACGAGATCCTTTTGTTGAAGTTAATTTATGGATTTTGATTTTGGAACCCGGAAAGGTATGGTTGGGTCATTGTCGGGACCCGGAAAGATAAGTAGTACCCTAAATTCCATTAGGATTCCAAATTTTCGTTACCTCGTGTCTATATAGGGCCTACTCATAATTCATATTAGGCCAAGGCTACACAAAACTGTTACTGCATCAGAGTTGCAAGGTGTCGCAGGGACACAATTGCAGGGGCTGTCGCAAACTGCATGGGCTACGACAAATCGCTATGATATGTCGTTACAACATCGTCGCAGCGACAAAGTCGCTCGTGAAGCCTTCGCCTAAAAGCAAAGTAATTCGCTTTTATTCCTGCTTAAATAAAAGTTTGAGAGATACCTACCTGATATGTTTCGAAAAGTAAAATTCAATTTTCATTAAGACATATACCTCTCATGTAGTAAGTACACGCACAATCACCGACACACCCAAATACTAATAGTACTGAAATCAACTGAAACAATAGTTTTAGCTCCCTTCGACATTCGTTACCAACATTAAAAAAAAAAATGATGGTCCCCACCTATTTCGGATGTCAGTCTTCAGCTCTATTAAACTCAACGGATCTTTTCCGTTTGACACACATGGTTCGATTTTATTTTAAATTTCTACATAGACGTAGTTTTGCATGCCGATTACGAAAATCAGAACCATTTTTTGGAGAAATTAATAATAAAAAAGTTACAACTAGCCTAAGACCCGCCCTTCGTGCGGGTCGCGGGTAGCAAAAATTAACCAAACTATCACGACTTAACCTAACCAATCGTCAAGGGCGTACAATTAACCTAAAAAAATAAATAAAAAACAATATCACGACTTAACCTAAACGTTCCTGAGCGTGACCGACTGACAAACTGAGCGGGACGGACTGACTGACAGACATTCCTGGGTGTTTATAGTATTAATAAATAAATAAAAAAAATTTATTGTTTTTTATTTATTTTTTAGGTTAATTGTACGCCCTTGACGATTGGTTAGGTTAAGTCGTGATAGTTTGGTTAATTTTTGCTATCCGCGACCCGTGTAGTGTTTGCTGCTACCAGATGTAGTGTACGCCTTTATTAATTTACTTTCTCTTCATTATTTACGCTTCTTTCTACTTTACTATCGGCTCTTTATTTCATTTATCACTTACTTTCTCTACTCTTTTTTTCGCCGTACCGTATAAAGGTTCCGGTAGCCACGCCGAGGCCTAGACTCTGAAAGTCCGTTACAAAACAAAGGGGGAAAGGGGGGTTTATTAATACTCTATTTTAACACTTTTCATTATTTATTAATTCCGAAAATGGTTTAGTTAAGTTAGGGGTATGCGAGTATGAAATTTTATTATAATAATTTAGGTCGGAGAGGAACACACAATTAATTAATTTTACGTTACATTTCGTCAACCTGCGCGTAACGCGCCTGCCTCAAGACTGACTCCCTTAGGGGGTAGTCCACTCTTTGTCGGCCTCCCTTCAGGACTGCCAACTCTACCCATTTTAAACAATTTAAATTTAACAAACATACTTTTTCGTAATTTCATAATTATCAGTAAATGATTTACATTAAACATTATCTTATTTAATTAAACAGAAATTACTATTCTTAACTAAGCATTACTACACTCGCATCACCCCCTTGAAAATAAGTTTTTCCATTAGTAAAACTATTAATATCGTTTAACAATGTTAATAAATTTATTCAACAAATTTATATATTTTTCAATTTTTTTTTTTTTTTTTTTCTTTAACAATTCAGAGTGGAGATAGACAAGAAATAATTAGAATGACAATTTCCACACATATTTTGTATCAATATAAAAACCGAAAACTTTATAATTTTCACATTTGCATAAAATAACATTTCCCACTAATAATTAAATTACAACCTGTAACTAATCTATACATGCCAAAAAAATAACGGAAAATTTTCTTACAGTGGCTACACAAATCTCAAGTTCACAATCTATTCCCGCGATTCCTCATCAACGATCGCTTTACATTTGAAACAGTTATTTGTATAGTTATACAGTTACTATCAGGGCAACATAGAAAAAATATAAGAAAAAGTTTACATAAAATACTGACCAAGAGCGCACATACTACTTCACGAAAAACACAACAATTATGGGCAATAATCGCACCCTTTCACTTATAATTTCATTACATAATAATCAGTACATTAATTTGCTGGACGTTTAGATGACACTCCGCACGCTGACAACGGACTTCAATTTACAATCGCAGCTCTCCTGCTCACTTCGCTAGAATGCAAGGGATTGCATCAATCAACATGCAACAGGGCAGCACGCTATAATGGTTCCGCTCTCTCTCCAATGGCGAAAAAAAACAACAAGAGACGTCCAATTCTAAAAGGATCAGGGGGGGGAGATATCTGAAAGCGGGACCACGCGCTGGAATTGGACGGAATTTGCAATTCTAGAAGTCGATGAAGAAATTCGCCTTGTCTCATCTCCACTTTTGTCGGTGAACGCTGCTCTTCCTACGTCCAGCTGAAAGACTCTTCTACTGGCAACAATCAAACGATGACTCCGCCGTAGGCCGTTTCCCAACGAACCTACTGTATGTCTGTATGGACAGTACAGTCGTAGGCACCCGTTCAAGCTCTCGTGGCTTGTCTACCGCGTGGTACAACACATATTTAGCGAAGCATTCGAGCAGCGTGACCAGCTACTGCCCGAAAAATACCAGTAGACCATCTTCGATCGAAACTTTCGTGTGCCAAGACCCTGCACACGTAAATTTCTCTTCTCTTCTCTTCCGAAACTCTCCTGCGCCAACTGCAAGCGCATTCGGTTCCTCTCTTCTATCTCTTCTCTTCCGAAACCATCCTGCGCCAAGTCCCTGCGCAGTCTGGGTTTCTCTTCTCTCTCTCTCTCTCTCTCATTGGTGATCGATCACCTATCCGGTCGACTAACTCACTTGATGGAACTCGGATTCAACTTGGTTGCCTCCAAACTGAGCCTCTCGAAATTTTGAAAAAAAAGTTTATTCTAAACGTGTTTTTGTACGTACTGCTTATCATTTATTTACTATTTAATTTATCGAATTTTTTCGACAGTTCACTTCGAAACAATAACTACACATTTGCTCTGGCCAAATTCACGGAAAGAAAAAAAATTACACATCTCAAAATTTCGCAAAAATTTAATCCAATCTAGCTACCAATAAGGTCACTTATGGCCGTTACAGCGAAGATAAAAAAAAGTCATAAAACGTACGAACCAAAATTGTACAGTATAAATATAAAAGCGCCCATACATAGTAACTGTTAGTATAATTTAAGAACTATTATTGTTCAAACTACCGTCAGAAATCACATCGATACTTTTGAATACAAAAGACAAAAATGAACCCCAGAAACTTCATGTCATCCATTCTCTGACAATCATGAACCCTCTTGCTTTGAGGAGGAGCACACAAAGACGCCACAAAAACGTTACTGGCTATCTAGAACGCTCCATTTCCGAGTGTACACTTGAGTCAATGTTTCAAATGCATTAGTTAACCCCGACTGAAGGTCTAAACAATAATAATTTTCCAAAACAGTTATTAAAAAGTAAAAAAAATTTAAATATTACTACCAAAAATCATGTTAATACAGTAATTCCAACTTGAAACTAAATTTCATATGAATCCAACTCGTAATTCACAAATTACATCTGAGATACAACTCTCTCCTTCAACAGAAACCCCAGTATGGTTTGCAAATCACAAAAATCCCAGTAATTTATCGTTTCCAAGTGAAACTAAAAATTTGCATAATTATACTAAATAAGAATAGATAATATGGACTAAAAATACACGTAACTTACTGTAAACAAACAAAACATTGCCTAATTGAGAGCGGTCGCTTTGTTTGTAAGCGAACCTCTATATCCCTAACCAAATGAACTTGCATTATATCCTAACATAATTTCGTAATATTTTCCATGCAAACGCTCGAACTAAAAAAAGACATTTTTCATTTCTAATACCCAAATTAAAATATCAAATTAAAACATCCTTTTTATAATACAATCTAAATTTGAACTAAAAATTTTACCATTGTCATTAAACTGGAAGAAAAAAATAAAAATCGGCCTACCTATACAAATAAAATTGATTATTGAATGAATTTATAAAACGTAAAGAAAATATATGAAAAGAATTTTCTACACAAATTTCTGTAATTCAAAAAAAATTATAATATCGAGATTTAGTAAAATATGTATACCTTAACTCACATAGGTTCCCAAAATAAAAATAAAATGTACTGCGCACTTTTAGACCTATAATTAATAAATTCAATGTTACGCGTGAAAAGCACAATTTAGAATTTAATGCATAACATTTGTGCTTATTAAAGAAAAATCCTATGATTATTTATGTTAAACCAATTAAAATTTTGTTAAATAACTAAAAATTTACTACTCAATAGACATATACCGTAGTAACGGTTAATCTCCGAACAATATTTAACGATAGGCCTACAAGAAATCTTTCTTTACAATACAATAGCCATTTTACCAAATATGTCGGAATTGTCGTGAAATGAACGAAAGGAACAGAGAGGAAAAAAAAAAAAATAGATAATCAGCCTACCTACCAAATTTTATGAGTATATAAATATATATAATTATATATATAACTAATATATACGTATAAGTTAATAAGTAAGTATATAATTAATGAGTATATAATTAATGAGTAAAAAAAAAATCCAAAACAAATTTTATAGAAAATTTCACAACACAATTTTTCTATTTCCGTTAAACCAATTTAGCTTATTTTTGAAATTTAATTAACACAATCCTATACGGCCCGCCTATAATCTGACAAATTTATATGTTTAAGATTACCTTTCGACTGTCAATTAACTGTAACTTAACCTATATAGCGCGAAGCGAGCGAAGCAAAAAGCCCGTAAACCTACATAAACAATAATATAAGCCTATCATTATAATTTATGTACAACCAATCGAAATATAATCAACAATCTGCTAATGAAACCCAGAAAATTTTACATGTTCATGAAATGTTTTAGAATACTATATATGTATATATACCTAGAAATGCGGTACAATTTTTCGCTGAAACATTTTGAAAGGACCATATAAAATGTGTATCATACTGTATTTAAACTAACAATTTACTTACGTACAAATTTTTTTCTATATTAATCGTTATTATTATATCACAATTACTACTAATTCCAAAAGTTTTAAACAAAAAATAAAAAGGTAAGCTGAAACAGGCATACAGTGGAAGAGACGAAAAAAAGAAAAATTGAGTCCTCAGGCAGCACGATAATTTTCAAAACTATGTCCTCTCCGACCGAATGAACGAACGCTAACGAATTCAGGACGTGACTCAGAATAATTTGGAACACAATGGACGCCATTTTGAAATTAGATTTATAATGAATTTTAAGGAATGAAAATCGAAATTTGCCTGCAAACGGGATAAACTTTGCATTTAGATATTTTAATAATCGAAATAAAATATTCATTAACGCTATTGGCTAATATACCGGGTTTGAAGAATTTTAATCGAAATTCTAGTCACGTGGGTAAGCCTCACAAAATATGATGTAAGACCACCGCTCGCCACCAGATGTAGTGTTCCGCTACCAAATGTAGTGTACGCCTTTATTAATTTACTTTCTCTTCATTATTTACGCTTCTTTCTACTTTACTATCGGCTCTTTATTTCATTTATCACACTTTCTCTACTCTCTTTTTTTCGCCGTACCGTATAAAGGTTCCGGTAGCCACGCCGAGGCCTAGACTCTGAAAGTCCGTTACAAAACAAAGGGGGAAAGGGGGGTTTATTAATACTCTATTTTAACACTTTTCATTATTTATTAATTCCGAAAATGGTTTAGTTAAGTTAGGGGTATGCGAGTATGAAATTTTATTATAATAATTTAGGTCGGAGAGGAACACACACAATTAATTAATTTTACGTTACATTTCGTCAACCTGCGCGTAACGCGCCTGCCTCAAGACTGACTCCCTTAGGGGGTAGTCCACTCTTTGTCGGCCTCCCTTCAGGACTGCCAACTCTACCCATTTTAAACAATTTAAATTTAACAAACATACTTTTTCATAATTTCATAATTATTAGTAAATGATTTACATTAAACATTATCTTATTTAATTAAACAGAAATTACTATTCTTAACTAAGCATTACTACACTCGCATCACCCCCTTGAAAATAAGTTTTTCCATTAGTAAAACTTATTAATATCGTTTAACAATGTTAATAAATTTATTCAACAAATTTATATATTTTTCAATTTTTTTTTTTTTTTTTCTTTAACAATTCAGAGTGGAGATAGACAAGAAATAATTAGAATGACAATTTCCACACATATTTTGTATCATATTATAAAAACCGAAAACTTTATAATTTTCACATTTGCATAAAATAACATTTCCCACTAATAATTAAATTACAACCTGTAACTAATCTATACATGCCAAAAAAATAACGGAAATTTTTTTTACAGTGGCTACACAAATCTCAAGTTCACAATCTATTCCCGCGATTCCTCATCAACGATCGCTTTACATTTGAAACAGTTATTTGTATAGTTATACAGTTACTATCAGGGCAACATAGAAAAAATATAAGAAAAAGTTTACATAAAATACTGACCAAGAGCGCACATACTACTTCACGAAAAACACAACAATTATGGGCAATAATCGCACCCTTTCACTTATAATTTCATTACATAATAATCAGTACATTAATTTGCTGGACGTTTAGATGACACTCCGCACGCTGACAACGGACTTCAATTTTCAATCGCAGCTCTCCTGCTCACTTCGCTAGAATGCAAGGGATTGCATCAATCAACATGCAACAGGGCAGCACGCTATAATGGTTCCGCTCTCTCTCCAATGGCGAAAAAAAAAACAAGAGACGTCCAATTCTAAAAGGATCAGGGGGGGGATATCTGAAAGCGGGACCACGCGCTGGAATTGGACGGAATTTGCAATTCTAGAAGTCGATGAAGAAACTCGCCTTGTCTCATCTCCACTTTTGTCGGTGAACGCTGCTCTTCCTACGTCCAGCTGAAAGACTCTTCTACTGGCAACAATCAAACGATGACTCCGCCGTAGGCCGTTTCCCAACGAACCTACTGTATGTCTGTATGGACAGTACAGTCGTAGGCACCCGTTCAAGCTCTCGTGGCTTGTCTACCGCGTGGTACAACACATATTTAGCGAAGCATTCGAGCAGCGTGACCAGCTACTGCCCGAAAAATACCAGTAGACCATCTTCGATCGAAACTTTCGTGTGCCAAGACCCTGCACACGTAAATTTCTCTTCTCTTCTCTTCCGAAACTGTCCTGCGCCAACTGCATGCGCATTCGGTTCCTCTCTTCTATCTCTTCTCTTCCGAAACCATCCTGCGCCAAGTCCCTGCGCAGTCTGGGTTTCTCTTCTCTCTCTCTCTCTCATTGGTGATCGATCACCTATCCGGTCGACTAACTCACTTGATGGAACTCGGATTCAACTTGGTTGCCTCCAAACTGAGCCTCTCGAAATTTTGAAAAAAAAAGTTTATTCTAAACGTGTTTTGTACGTACTGCTTATCATTTATTTACTATTTAATTTATCGAATTTTTTCGACAGTTCACTTCGAAACAATAACTACACATTTGCTCTGGCCAAATTCACGGAAAGAAAAAAAATTACACATCTCAAAATTTCGCAAAAATTTTAATCCAATCTAGCTACCAATAAGGTCACTTATGGCCGTTACAGCGAAGATAAAAAAAAGTCATAAAACGTACGAACCAAAATTGTACAGTATAAATATAAAAGCGCCCATACATAGTAACTGTTAGTATAATTTAAGAACTATTATTGTTCAAACTACCGTCAGAAATCACATCGATACTTTTGAATACAAAAGACAAAAATGAACCCCAGAAACTTCATGTCATCCATTCTCTGACAATCATGAACCCTCTTGCTTTGAGGAGGAGCACACAAAGACGCCACAAAAACGTTACTGGCTATCTAGAAGGCTCCATTTCCGAGTGTACACTTGAGTCAATGTTTCAAATGCATTAGTTAACCCCGACTGAAGGTCTAAACAATAATAATTTTCCAAAAGTTATTAAAAAGTTAAAAAAAATTAAATATTACTACCAAAAATCATGTTAATACAGTAATTCCAACTTGAAACTCTAAATTTCATATGAATCCAACTCGTAATTCACAAATTACATCTGAGATACAACTCTCTTCTTCAACAGAAACCCCAGTATGGTTTGCAAATCACAAAAATCCCAGTAATTTATCGTTTCCAAGTGAAACTAAAAATTTGCATAATTATACTAAATAAGAATAGATAATATGGACTCAAAAATACACGTAACTTACTGTAAACAAACAAAACATTGCCTAATTGAGAGCGGTCGCTTTGTTTGTAAGCGAACCTCTATATCCCTAACCAAATGAACTTGCATTATATCCTAACATAATTTCGTAATATTTTCCATGCAAACGCTCGAACTAAAAAAAAGACATTTTTCATTTCTAGTACCCAAATTAAAATATCAAATTAAAACATCTTTTTTATAATACAATCTAAATTTGAACTAAAAATTTTACCATTGTCATTAAACTGGAAGAAAGAAAAATAAAAATCGGCCTACCTATACAAATAAAATTGATTATTGAATGAATTTATAAAACGTAAAGAAAATATATGAAAAGAATTTTCTACACAAATTTCTGTAATTCAAAAAAAATTATAATATCGAGATTTAGTAAAATATGTATACCTTAACTCACATAGGTTCCCAAAATAAAAAAAAATGTACTGCGCACTTTTAGACCTATAATTAATAAATTCAATGTTACGCGTGAAAAGCACAATTTAGAATTTAATGCATAACATTTGTGCTTATTAAAGAAAAATCCTGATTATTTATGTTAAACCAATTAAAATTTTGTTAAATAACTAAAAATTTACTACTCAATAGACATATACCGTAGTAACGGTTAATCTCCGAACAATATTTAACGATAGGCCTACAAGAAATCTTTCTTTACAATACAATAGCCATTTTACCAAATATGTCGGAATTGTCGTGAAATGAACGAAAGGAACAGAGAGGAAAAAGAAAAAAAAAATAGATAATCAGCCTACCTACCAAATTTTATGAGTATATAAATATATATAATTATATATATAACTAATATATACGTATAAGTTAATAAGTAAGTATATAATTAATGAGTATATAATTAATGAGTAAAAAAAAATCCAAAACAAATTTTATAGAAAATTTCACAACACAATTTTTCTATTTCCGTTAAACCAATTTAGCTTATTTTTGAAATTTAATTAACACAATCCTATACGGCCCGCCTATAATCTGACAAATTTATATGTTTAAGATTACCTTTCGACTGTCAATTAACTGTAACTTAACCTATATAGCGCGAAGCGAGCGAAGCAAAAAGCCCGTAAACCTACATAAACAATAATATAAGCCTATCATTATAATTTATGTACAACCAATCGAAATATAATCAACAATCTGCTAATGAAACCCAGAAAATTTTACATGTTCATGAAATGTTTTAGAATACGGGTGTCAGGAAATGATTGCCCCCCCCTGTAGAGCAAAAACTAGAAGAGATAGATAAAAACCGGCGAGACCACTTGAAAGAGCGTTAAAATCTGAATAAAAACCATTATATTCTATTCCTGTGATTTTAATTCTTACCATTTTTTTACCCACCGAAACCATGGCATCATCTATTTTGAACGATTCAGAGAAAAAGCGAGTTCTTGACCACATTCGAGCTGTCACATTTCGTGAAGCAAAGGAAGCTGGTGCAACTTTCATAACTCGACACTGGGTGGCTGAGAGATTAAAAAGATCAGAAGACTTTGTCAAAAGGAATTGGAATAAGAATCCTGAAGATTGTGAAACAGAATTTCGAGGAGGAAGACCGGAGAAATTATCTCAAGAATCGAAAGACTGTGCTTGCTGCATCACGGCGCGCGAAAGAAGAGCTGCTCTGAGGTAGCGAAAGAGATACTTATCCGTCGTGGTAAGATAGTCAATCGGCAACTTGTGCATCAATTTCGAGTTCGCCAAGGCTTGAGTGCTTGGCATGAAATAGCTAAGCCACGGAAGAGTGATCTTAATATTGAAGATCGGCTATGGTTTTTTGATTATCTTGAGGAATGGACGGAAGACGATTTCCTTCACTTGGTTGACAGCGATGAATTCTTCGTTTACGTCTCCAGAAAACCAAATTTTCAGAATGATCGGGTTTGGGCAACAACTCCTGATGAAGTCCCAGACGACCAGAAGTATCGAGAAATAGTAAAAATCCAGCATGTGTGGGTGTTTTCATTATGTTCTCTATTCGGAAGCTCATCTGGGTTATCAAACCAAGAGGAACCAGTTGGGATGGGCCTTATTTTCGAAATGTAATTTTAGCCCAACATGTAATTCCGTTTTTGAAAGACCCGAGTGTGTTTTGGATGTTGAACAGGCAACCTTTCTTCACGACAAAGCCCCCTGTATGAAAGCACTTGCGACTCAACAACTGCTTAAGGACAATAACATTGATTTTTTCGGAAATAATGAATGGCCTGGCAATTCTCCCGATCTTAATGTCTGTGAACATGTCGGATCCATCATGAAGGATCGGGTGGAGTCCTTAATGCTAGAACAACCCATTCAGAATCGGTATTCAACAGAAATTATGACTGCAAAGATCAACGAAGTCCTTGAAGAAATGAGTCATGATACCGATCTCTTTGAGACACTTCTGGGATCATACCCCCGTCGATTAATGGCCGTCAGAGCTGCAAATGGGGGCAACACCCGATATTAAAACAAGTGTTTTTTTATTCAAAATTAAACGCTCTTTCGCGTGGTTTTGTCTGTTTTTTTTCTATTCCTTTCAGTTTCTTCTGTACAGGGGGGGCAATCATTTCCTGACACCCTTTACTATATATGTATATATACCTAGAAATGCGGTACAATTTTTCGCTGAAACATTTTGAAAAGACCATATAAAATGTGTATCATACTGTATTTAAACTAACAATTTACTTAGGTACAAATTTTTTTCTATATTAATCGTTATTATTATATCACAATTACTACTAATTCCAAAAGTTTTAAACAAAAAATAAAAAGGTAAGCTGAAACAGGCATACAGTGGAAGAGACGAAAAAAAGAAAAATTGAGTCCTCAGGCAGCACGATAATTTTCAAAACTATGTCCTCTCCGACCGAATGAACGAACGCTAACGAATTCAGGACGTGACTCAGAATAATTTGGAACACAATGGACGCCATTTTGAAATTAGATTTATAATGAATTTTAAGGAATGAAAATCGAAATTTGCCTGCAAACGGGATAAACTTTGCATTTGGTTATTTTAATAATCGAAATAAAATATTCATTAACGCTATTGGCTAATATACCGGGTTTGAAGAATTTTAATCGAAATTCTAGTCACGTGGGTAAGCCTCACAAAATATGATGTAAGACCACCGCTCGCCACCAGATGTAGTGTTCCGCTACCAAATGTAGTGTACGCCTTTATTATTTACTTTCTCTTCATTATTACGCTTCTTTCTACTTTACTATCGGCTCTTTATTTCATTTATCACACTTTCTCTACTCTCTTTTTTCGCCGTACCGTATAAAGGTTCCGGTAGCCACGCCGAGGCCTAGACTCTGAAAGTCCGTTACAAAACAAAGGGGGAAAGGGGGGGTTTATTAATACTCTATTTTAACACTTTTCATTATTTATTAATTCCGAAAATGGTTTAGTTAAGTTAGGGGTATGCGAGTATGAAATTTTATTATAATAATTTAGGTCGGAGAGGAACACACACAATTAATTAGTTTTACGTTACATTTCGTCAACCTGCGCGTAACGCGCCTGCCTCAAGACTGACTCCCTTAGGGGGTAGTCCACTCTTTGTCGGCCTCCCTTCAGGACTGCCAACTCTACCCATTTTATACAATTTAAATTTAACAAACATACTTTTTCATAATTTCATAATTATTAGTAAATGATTTACATTAAACATTATCTTATTTAATTAAACAGAAATTACTGTTCTTAACTAAGCATTACTACACTCGCATCACCCCCTTGAAAATAAGTTTTTCCATTAGTAAAACTTATTAATATCGTTTAACAATGTTAATAAATTTATTCAACAAATTTACATATTTTTCAAATTTTTTTTTTTTTTTTTCTTTAACAATTCAGAGTGGAGATAGACAAGAAATAATTAGAATGACAATTTCCACACATATTTTGTATCATATTATAAAAACCGAAAACTTTATAATTTTCACATTTGCATAAAATAACATTTCCCACTAATAATTAAATTACAACCTGTAACTAATCTATACATGCCAAAAAAATAACGGAAATTTTTTTTACAGTGGCTACACAAATCTCAAGTTCACAATCTATTCCCGCGATTCCTCATCAGCGATCGCTTTACATTTGAAACAGTTATTTGTATAGTTATACAGTTACTATCAGGGCAACATAGAAAAAATATAAGAAAAAGTTTACATAAAATACTGACCAAGAGCGCACATACTACTTCACGAAAAACACAACAATTATGGGCAATAATCGCACCCTTTCACTTATAATTTCATTACATAATAATCAGTACATTAATTTGCTGGACGTTTAGATGACACTCCGCACGCTGAAACGGACTTCAATTTTCAATCGCAGCTCTCCTGCTCACTTCGCTAGAATGCAAGGGATTGCATCAATCAACATGCAACAGGGCAGCACGCTATAATGGTTCCGCTCTCTCTCCAATGGCGAAAAAAAAAACAAGAGACGTCCAATTCTAAAAGGATCAGGGGGGAGATATCTGAAAGCGGGACCACGCGCTGGAATTGGACGGAATTTGCAATTCTAGAAGTCGATGAAGAAACTCGCCTTGTCTCATCTCCACTTTTGTCGGTGAACGCTGCTCTTCCTACGTCCAGCTGAAAGACTCTTCTACTGGCAACAATCAAACGATGACTCCGCCGTAGGCCGTTTCCCAACGAACCTACTGTATGTCTGTATGGACAGTACAGTCGTAGGCACCCGTTCAAGCTCTCGTGGCTTGTCTACCGCGTGGTACAACACATATTTAGCGAAGCATTCGAGCAGCGTGACCAGCTACTGCCCGAAAAATACCAGTAGACCATCTTCGATCGAAACTTTCGTGTGCCAAGACCCTGCACACGTAAATTTCTCTTCTCTTCTCTTCCGAAACTGTCCTGCGCGAACTGCATGCGCATTCGGTTCCACTCTTCTATCTCTTCTCTTCCGAAACCATCCTGCGCCAAGTCCCTGCGCAGTCTGGGTTTCTCTTCTCTCTCTCTCTCTCATTGGTGATCGATCACCTATCCGGTCGACTAACTCACTTGATGGAACTCGGATTCAACTTGGTTGCCTCCAAACTGAGCCTCTCGAAATTTTGAAAAAAAAAGTTTATTCTAAACGTGTTTCTGTACGTACTGCTTATCATTTATTTACTATTTAATTTATCGAATTTTTTCGACAGTTCACTTCGAAACAATAACTACACATTTGCTCTGGCCAAATTCACGGAAAGAAAAAAAATTACACATCTCAAAATTTCGCAAAAATTTTAATCCAATCTAGCTACCAATAAGGTCACTTATGGCCGTTACAGCGAAGATAAAAAAAAGTCATAAAACGTACGAACCAAAATTGTACAGTATAAATATAAAAGCGCCCATACATAGTAACTGTTAGTATAATTTAAGAACTATTATTGTTCAAACTACCGTCAGAAATCACATCGATACTTTTGAATACAAAAGACAAAAATGAACCCCAGAAACTTCATGTCATCCATTCTCTGACAATCATGAACCCTCTTGCTTTGAGGAGGAGCACACAAAGACGCCACAAAAACGTTACTGGCTATCTAGAAGGCTCCATTTCCGAGTGTACACTTGAGTCAATGTTTCAAATGCATTAGTTAACCCCGACTGAAGGTCTAAACAATAATAATTTTCCAAAAGTTATTAAAAAGTTAAAAAAAATTAAATATTACTACCAAAAATCATGTTAATACAGTAATTCCAACTTGAAACTCTAAATTTCATATGAATCCAACTCGTAATTCACAAATTACATCTGAGATACAACTCTCTCTTCAACAGAAACCCCAGTATGGTTTGCAAATCACAAAAATCCCAGTAATTTATCGTTTCCAAGTGAAACTAAAAATTTGCATAATTATACTAAATAAGAATAGATAATATGGACTCAAAAAATACACGTAACTTACTGTAAACAAACAAAACATTGCCTAATTGAGAGCGGTCGCTTTGTTTGTAAGCGAACCTCTATATCCCTAACCAAATGAACTTGCATTATATCCTAACATAATTTCGTAATATTTTCCATGCAAACGCTCGAACTAAAAAAAAGACATTTTTCATTTCTAATACCCAAATTAAAATATCAAATTAAAACATCTTTTTATAATACAATCTAAATTTGAACTAAAAATTTTACCATTGTCATTAAACTGGAAGAAAGAAAAATAAAAATCGGCCTACCTATACAAATAAAATTGATTATTGAATGAATTTATAAAACGTAAAGAAAATATATGAAAAGAATTTTCTACACAAATTTCTGTAATTCAAAAAAAATTATAATATCGAGATTTAGTAAAATATGTATACCTTAACTCACATAGGTTCCCAAAATAAAAAAAAATGTACTGCGCACTTTTAGACCTATAATTAATAAATTCAATGTTACGCGTGAAAAGCACAATTTAGAATTTAATGCATAACATTTGTGCTTATTAAAGAAAAATCCTGATTATTTATGTTAAACCAATTAAAATTTTGTTAAATAACTAAAAATTTACTACTCAATAGACATATACCGTAGTAACGGTTAATCTCCGAACAATATTTAACGATAGGCCTACAAGAAATCTTTCTTTACAATACAATAGCCATTTTACCAAATATGTCGGAATTGTCGTGAAATGAACGAAAGGAACAGAGAGGAAAAAGAAAAAAAAAATAGATAATCAGCCTACCTACCAAATTTTATGAGTATATAAATATATATAATTATATATAAACTAATATATACGTATAAGTTAATAAGTAAGTATATAATTAATGAGTATATAATTAATGAGTAAAAAAAAAATCCAAAACAAATTTTATAGAAAATTTCACAACACAATTTTTCTATTTCCGTTAAACCAATTTAGCTTATTTTTGAAATTTAATTAACACAATCCTATACGGCCCGCCTATAATCTGACAAATTTATATGTTTAAGATTACCTTTCGACTGTCAATTAACTGTAACTTAACCTATATAGCGCGAAGCGAGCGAAGCAAAAAGCCCGTAAACCTACATAAACAATAATATAAGCCTATCATTATAATTTATGTACAACCAATCGAAATATAATCAACAATCTGCTAATGAAACCCAGAAAATTTTACATGTTCATGAAATGTTTTAGAATACTATATATGTATATATACCTAGAAATGCGGTACAATTTTTCGCTGAAACATTTTGAAAGGACCATATAAAATGTGTATCATACTGTATTTAAACTAACAATTTACTTAGATACAAATTTTTTTCTATATTAATCGTTATTATTATATCACAATTACTACTAATTCCAAAAGTTTTAAACAAAAAATAAAAAGGTAAGCTGAAACAGGCATACAGTGGAAGAGACGAAAAAAAGAAAAATTGAGTCCTCAGGCAGCACGATAATTTTCAAAACTATGTCCTCTCCGACCGAATGAACGAACGCTAACGAATTCAGGACGTGACTCAGAATAATTTGGAACACAATGGACGCCATTTTGAAATTAGATTTATAATGAATTTTAAGGAATGAAAATCGAAATTTGCCTGCAAACGGGATAAACTTTGCATTTAGATATTTTAATAATCGAAATAAAATATTCATTAACGCTATTGGCTAATATACCGGGTTTGAAGAATTTTAATCGAAATTCTAGTCACGTGGGTAAGCCTCACAAAATATGATGTAAGACCACCGCTCGCCACCAGATGTAGTGTTCCGCTACCAAATGTAGTGTACGCCTTTATTAATTTACTTTCTCTTCATTATTTACGCTTCTTTCTACTTTACTATCGGCTCTTTATTTCATTTATCACTTACTTTCTCTACTCTCTTTTTTTCGCCGTACCGTATAAAGGTTCCGGTAGCCACGCCGAGGCCTAGACTCTGAAAGTCCGTTACAAAACAAAGGGGGAAAGGGGGGTTTATTAATACTCTATTTTAACACTTTTCATTATTTATTAATTCCGAAAATGGTTTAGTTAAGTTAGGGGTATGCGAGTATGAAATTTTATTATAATAATTTAGGTCGGAGAGGAACACACACATTAATTAATTTTACGTTACATTTCGTCAACCTGCGCGTAACGCGCCTGCCTCAAGACTGACTCCCTTAGGGGGTAGTCCACTCTTTGTCGGCCTCCCTTCAGGACTGCCAACTCTACCCATTTTAAACAATTTAAATTTAACAAACATACTTTTTCATAATTTCATAATTATTAGTAAATGATTTACATTAAACATTATCTTATTTAATTAAACAGAAATTACTATTCTTAACTAAGCATTACTACACTCGCATCACCCCCTTGAAAATAAGTTTTTCCATTAGTAAAACTTATTAATATCGTTTAACAATGTTAATAAATTTATTCAACAAATTTATATATTTTTCAATTTTTTTTTTTTTTTTTCTTTAACAATTCAGAGTGGAGATAGACAAGAAATAATTAGAATGACAATTTCCACACATATTTTGTATCATATTATAAAAACCGAAAACTTTATAATTTTCACATTTGCATAAAATAACATTTCCCACTAATAATTAAATTACAACCTGTAACTAATCTATACATGCCAAAAAAATAACGGAAATTTTTTTTACAGTGGCTACACAAATCTCAAGTTCACAATCTATTCCCGCGATTCCTCATCAACGATCGCTTTACATTTGAAACAGTTATTTGTATAGTTATACAGTTACTATCAGGGCAACATAGAAAAAATATAAGAAAAAGTTTACATAAAATACTGACCAAGAGAGCGCACATACTACTTCACGAAAAACACAACAATTATGGGCAATAATCGCACCCTTTCACTTATAATTTCATTACATAATAATCAGTACATTAATTTGCTGGACGTTTAGATGACACTCCGCACGCTGACAACGGACTTCAATTTTCAATCGCAGCTCTCCTGCTCACTTCGCTAGAATGCAAGGGATTGCATCAATCAACATGCAACAGGGCAGCACGCTATAATGGTTCCGCTCTCTCTCCAATGGCGAAAAAAAAAACAAGAGACGTCCAATTCTAAAAGGATCAGGGGGGGAGATATCTGAAAGCGGGACCACGCGCTGGAATTGGACGGAATTTGCAATTCTAGAAGTCGATGAAGAAACTCGCCTTGTCTCATCTCCACTTTTGTCGGTGAACGCTGCTCTTCCTACGTCCAGCTGAAAGACTCTTCTACTGGCAACAATCAAACGATGACTCCGCCGTAGGCCGTTTCCCAACGAACCTACTGTATGTCTGTATGGACAGTACAGTCGTAGGCACCCGTTCAAGCTCTCGTGGCTTGTCTACCGTGGTACAACACATATTTAGCGAAGCATTCGAGCAGCGTGACCAGCTACTGCCCGAAAAATACCAGTAGACCATCTTCGATCGAAACTTTCGTGTGCCAAGACCCTGCACACGTAAATTTCTCTTCTCTTCTCTTCCGAAACTGTCCTGCGCCAACTGCATGCGCATTCGGTTCCTCTCTTCTATCTCTTCTCTTCCGAAACCATCCTGCGCCAAGTCCCTGCGCAGTCTGGGTTTCTCTTCTCTCTCTCTCTCTCATTGGTGATCGATCACCTATCCGGTCGACTAACTCACTTGATGGAACTCGGATTCAACTTGGTTGCCTCCAAACTGAGCCTCTCGAAATTTTGAAAAAAAAAGTTTATTCTAAACGTGTTTTTGTACGTACTGCTTATCATTTATTTACTATTTAATTTATCGAATTTTTTCGACAGTTCACTTCGAAACAATAACTACACATTTGCTCTGGCCAAATTCACGGAAAGAAAAAAAATTACACATCTCAAAATTTCGCAAAAATTTTAATCCAATCTAGCTACCAATAAGGTCACTTATGGCCGTTACAGCGAAGATAAAAAAAAGTCATAAAACGTACGAACCAAAATTGTACAGTATAAATATAAAAGCGCCCATACATAGTAACTGTTAGTATAATTTAAGAACTATTATTGTTCAAACTACCGTCAGAAATCACATCGATACTTTTGAATACAAAAGACAAAAATGAACCCCAGAAACTTCATGTCATCCATTCTCTGACAATCATGAACCCTCTTGCTTTGAGGAGGAGCACACAAAGACGCCACAAAAACGTTACTGGCTATCTAGAAGGCTCCATTTCCGAGTGTACACTTGAGTCAATGTTTCAAATGCATTAGTTAACCCCGACTGAAGGTCTAAACAATAATAATTTTCCAAAAGTTATTAAAAAGTTAAAAAAAATTAAATATTACTACCAAAAATCATGTTAATACAGTAATTCCAACTTGAAACTCTAAATTTCATATGAATCCAACTCGTAATTCACAAATTACATCTGAGATACAACTCTCTTTCAACAGAAACCCCAGTATGGTTTGCAAATCACAAAAATCCCAGTAATTTATCGTTTCCAAGTGAAACTAAAAATTTGCATAATTATACTAAATAAGAATAGATAATATGGACTCAAAAATACACGTAACTTACTGTAAACAAACAAAACATTGCCTAATTGAGAGCGGTCGCTTTGTTTGTAAGCGAACCTCTATATCCCTAACCAAATGAACTTGCATTATATCCTAACATAATTTCGTAATATTTTCCATGCAAACGCTCGAACTAAAAAAAGACATTTTTCATTTCTAGTACCCAAATTAAAATATCAAATTAAAACATCTTTTTTATAATACAATCTAAATTTGAACTAAAAATTTTACCATTGTCATTAAACTGGAAGAAAGAAAAATAAAAATCGGCCTACCTATACAAATAAAATTGATTATTGAATGAATTTATAAAACGTAAAGAAAATATATGAAAAGAATTTTCTACACAAATTTCTGTAATTCAAAAAAATTATAATATCGAGATTTAGTAAAATATGTATACCTTAACTCACATAGGTTCCCAAAATAAAAAAAATGTACTGCGCACTTTTAGACCTATAATTAATAAATTCAATGTTACGCGTGAAAAGCACAATTTAGAATTTAATGCATAACATTTGTGCTTATTAAAGAAAAATCCTGATTATTTATGTTAAACCAATTAAAATTTTGTTAAATAACTAAAAATTTACTACTCAATAGACATATACCGTAGTAACGGTTAATCTCCGAACAATATTTAACGATAGGCCTACAAGAAATCTTTCTTTACAATACAATAGCCATTTTACCAAATATGTCGGAATTGTCGTGAAATGAACGAAAGGAACAGAGAGGAAAAAGAAAAAAAAAATAGATAATCAGCACCACCTACCAAATTTTGAGTATATAAATATATATAATTATATATTAACTAATATATACGTATAAGTTAATAAGTAAGTATATAATTAATGAGTATATAATTAATGAGTAAAAAAAAAATCCAAAACAAATTTTATAGAAAATTTCACAACACAATTTTTCTATTTCCGTTAAACCAATTTAGCTTATTTTTGAAATTTAATTAACACAATCCTATACGGCCCGCCTATAATCTGACAAATTTATATGTTTAAGATTACCTTTCGACTGTCAATTAACTGTAACTTAACCTATATAGCGCGAAGCGAGCGAAGCAAAAAGCCCGTAAACCTACATAAACAATAATATAAGCCTATCATTATAATTTATGTACAACCAATCGAAATATAATCAACAATCTGCTAATGAAACCCAGAAAATTTTACATGTTATGAAATGTTTTAGAATACTATATATGTATATATACCTAGAAATGCGGTACAATTTTTCGCTGAAACATTTTGAAAGGACCATATAAAATGTGTATCATACTGTATTTAAACTAACAATTACTTAGGTACAAATTTTTTTCTATAATTAATCGTTATTATTATATCACAATTACTACTAATTCCAAAAGTTTTAAACAAAAAATAAAAAGGTAAGCTGAACAGGCATACAGTGGAAGAGACGAAAAAAAGAAAAATTGAGTCCTCAGGCAGCACGATAATTTTTCAAAACTATGTCCTCTCCGACCGAATGAACGAACGCTAACGAATTCAGGACGTGACTCAGAATAATTTGGAACACAATGGACGCCATTTTGAAATTAGATATAATGAATTTTAAGGAATGAAAATCGAAATTTGCCTGCAAACGGGATAAACTTTGCATTTGGTTATTTTAATAATCGAAATAAAATATTCATTAACGCTATTGGCTAATATACCGGGTTTGAAGAATTTTAATCGAAATTCTAGTCACGTGGGTAAGCCTCACAAAATATGATGTAAGACCACCGCTCGCCACCAGATGTAGTGTTCCGCTACCAAATGTTAGTGTACGCCTTTATTAATTTACTTTCTCTTCATTATTTACGCTTCTTTCTACTTTACTATCGGCTCTTTTTTCATTTATCACACTTTCTCTACTCTCTTTTTTTCGCCGTACCGTATAAAGGTTCCGGTAGCCACGCCGAGGCCTAGACTCTGAAAGTCCGTTACAAACAAAGGGGGAAAGGGGGGTTTATTAATACTCTATTTTAACACTTTTCATTATTTATTAATTCCGAAAATGGTTTAGTTAAGTTAGGGGTATGCGAGTATGAAATTTTATTATAATAATTTAGGTCGGAGAGGAACACACACAATTAATTAGTTTTACGTTACATTTTCGTCACCTGCGCGTAACGCGCCTGCCTCAAGACTGACTCCCTTAGGGGGTAGTCCACTCTTTGTCGGCCTCCCTTCAGGACTGCCAACTCTACCCATTTTAAACAATTTAAATTTAACAAACATACTTTTCATAATTTCATAATTATTAGTAAATGATTTACATTAAACATTATCTTATTTAATTAAACAG
>JAJOZX010020084.1:0-36976 GCA_023014485.1 Bathynomus jamesi
TAAAATTTATAGGTAATCATAAAGGTAAGTAACCATTGTTCTAATAATGTCCTTTGGTTAACCTTTGGTTAATGAAATGTCAATTAAATATCAGAAATAAAGGGCTCATTTATGACATGTAACGCATAGAGTCCTGCATTTGTTTGGTTTGTCAAAACATGTTAGGAATCAGAGTTTAGAATAGGTGCTTGCCTTCCTTATGAAAACTGTGAAAGATAACTAGGAAACCTTGGAAATTAAGATATACTTGCATCCCTGTGTGTGATGGACTCTCATTACCAAAAAAGAAAATATATATACAGTATATATATTGGACTTTGGGCCGTGTGCCCACCAATCCTGCTCTTTGAGAATTTTGCAGGCACATTTGGGTGTCTGGAATGTAATGAGATGTAAAGAATTGACTAGAAGCAGAAAGAGTAAATAGGTAATTTTGTCTCGCCTGATTCGGCCCTATTACAAGACATATTCCAGTCTTGTTATGAAAGGTAATCCCAAATCTCTGAGATTAGCGAGTATGTTATTCCAGGGAATTGTATGCCCATACTGCTGGGGATGAGTAATGTGCAATGAAGAATGGAAAATAGGTTTTTAAATTATGAATGAATGGATGGATGGAATGAAAAAGCTTCTCATTTTTATTAAACAGGCCCCTAGCTGCTTTTGAACTGTTGAATTTATTAAAAATACTGTAGATTTGTTTTAATTTTTTAAATAATATAGACATCATTTTCGGTTATTTATAATTAAGAATAAAGGTGGTGTAGCCAGATATCCAAGTTTTCTTAGGCTTCATAATATATTTAAGTAAGCTTTGTTGATTTGTTTGGGGAAATCAGTAGGCTATAAAAGTCCTTCTGGATAGGTGTAGCATGAATGTGATAGGCAGCCAGAAAATATACCTTGTACCAGTTACTCCTAAATTTTTTAATAGAATTGCTAGACCCTATATCATCTGACCTTAATTTTTATATTTTTACCTTTCAAATTTAATTATTTTTCATAACCTTGTTTCAAAAAGTAAAAATGTATCAACAGTGTTGATATCCTTTTCAGTTTTTAGTTTTAAAAAACTCCAATGCGGCTGACATCTCATTGGATTAAATTGGTTAAAAAATAAATTTGGGTGGTTGTTTATATATTCTTGGTAATGAATGTTGGAATCTGGAATTGTTGCAACTATACTGCTTCATCTATTTTTAAAGTGTTTTTAATAAGTTTGCTGTATCATTGGGATTATTTTAAGAAATCCCACTCTGACAACAAGGCTCTTTTCAATACACAGTTTTATTAGCCTTTATCCATTGTCATTCATTTCAGGAATACTATTCTTGCCAGTTACTCGTGGGTTAGTGACCATTTCTCACTTTTCCAGTTAAGTTGTTATTCACAATGACTACACAAATTTTCCACACTTCTAACCACATCACTCAACATGTTCCAGAACTCATCCTTTTCTTCCATACCTCTCCAATGGGTACCATATGGTGTTATATACCAGTTATTGTTACTTTCGCTCGAATTTTTTTACAAACGTCTCTCACTGGCATCTCGTATATTCTTTCACACGGTCGTGCCACTCAACTTTCATCATTGGACCAGTGCCTATCTTGCCTTTTCATTCTACCTCGGTCGTACCCAGTTTTCTGCCTTACTCTTCCCCACCCAACATCACCACTTCCTTTCACCTTTCCATTTCCACTTCCTTTCCATTTAAAATAAAAGTTGCTAAACTCCCATTATAAAAAGTTAATTTTAATTTGTATTTATAGTACTTTTAAGGGAGTTGTCACATTTGCTGGCATCTGTGTTTGTTTGAAGATGCCTTTAACTGCTGTAGGTTGACAAAGGTTTAGGTCTAATTTAATTAGGTTCTGTAGCCTCTGCCACAAAATTTGAGGAAGTTTTGGCTTATTTTGTTTTTATCCTTAAACTTGGAAGCAGTCTGTGGTAATACTGAGATCACAGAGAGCAAATGTTACTGAGCACTGGAAAGATTATAGTACCCCTAATCTAAACTAAAACTTGGTAAATGTGGCAAGAAAAGATATGAAAAAACCTATACGACTACTCTCGCTTAACTTTTATATTTTCAAAGATAACGTATCATATAAACAGAGCCTAAGTTAGCTTATATGTTGTATATTTTATTCATTTCTGAATTAATAAAGTTAATATGCTTTTGGATAACAGCAAAATTTGTGAATTTTATCAGGAAGGGGTGTTTTCACAAAAGAAGAAATTCCTGCTGGATCCTTTGTAGCTGAATATATTGGGGAGAGAATTAATGCAGAAGAAGGTGAATGGAGACTGCGAAAGAAAGGAGCTAGTTACATCTACTTTTTTGAACATGATCGCAAAACATATTGGTAATAAGTTGTATATAATTTACAAGGTTATTATGGCCCAGAGAATTTGGTAGGATTGTCAGTTAGTGGAAGTAGGTCAAAGTTACCTTGTAAGGATGGAAGTGTTAAACTCAACAATTATGAATGTTTAATACTTAAATATTGTGTAAATGTTAATAGAAACATATGTTAAAACAAGGAAAGCTCGTCATAAAGAGTGACACCAGATGTAGGCTAGAGTGGACCTACAGTAATTCCTAATGATGAACCTGCTTATCCCTGATTTTTGTTTGGTTCAAAGTCGTGTGTGTGTGTGTGTCATGCTAAAAAGGAAGGAAACTATTTGATGGGCATACATTTAAAGTATAAGAGCATCTTTTTGGTTATGTAAAGAAACTGATATTTCATTTCATAGTTTGTGAGGGGTAGACCATTTTCACTGATCAATTTTTTTTATTTGTGAAAATTATTTTGAATGTGTTTAAAATATTTAGGAAGCGTTAACTAAATCCAAGTCATTAACTCTAATGATGAGACCTTTCTTGATACTGAGAAAAATCGTTTGTCTTTCGTTCAGAGAATTAATTGTTGCTCTAGAGCAGAGGTCGGGGAACAGGGGTAAATTACCCCAAATGGGGTAAATTTAAATTTTTTTGGGTAATGCGTGCGGTATGAGAGCCTCAGTCGTGTGTATGGATTATGAAACGAAGAGGTGCTTTTAGTGCTTGACACTTTGTGCTGATATTTTTTTCGTATATTTTTATTTTATTTTGTTACATAAATGTGGCGTTATTCTAAATTTTAGAATATTACGAATTTACGTCCTGATTTTGATGTTGTTGTATCAAAAATGAAACAGCATCATTTTTCCAAAACCTGAAGTGGAGATGTTCTGAATGAAATTCTTCAGTTCTTCAATCCTTTTTACTAATTTTGTTTGTGTGCTATTCTTATGCCAGCATGTGTGGCTTTTTTTTTATTTCTCCATAATAATGGATCCAATAAACATTTTTTGAATTTGAATTTTTTGTATACCATATGCAACAATTTTAAGAGCAATTGGCTTGCTTTTGTTTACTTTGAAGTCTGGGGGTAATTTCATTTTACTCAAATAGATTTTTGGGTAATAGCCAAAAAAGTTCCCCGACCCATGCTCTAGAGAGTCTAGAGCATTAAAAAATAAAATGGAAGCAGATCACTTCATAATGAAGTATTTTCGTTAAAAAAAAAAAGGCTGAAAATTTTGTGTGTGTGTGTGTGTGTTTCAATTAAAGCGAGGTAATTATTTTTTCTGAGGTTGCTTTGTGAAATTTAGTCAGTTCTTACTTCAACAGTGACTGGTATTTGTATTTGTAAAAGTATTTGTAGAACTGTTTGACATTCTTATAATAGAGACGTGGGGGGAGCATTAGTTATTACAAAAGAATTTATATAAATAATTTATTTCTTTATCAAAGGATACCCAATTCGAGCGGAGATGGTAGCTCTGTGAACAAAGATTTTAATTGAATTTACTTTATATTTAAAGGGAATATAACTAAAATAATTAGTACCCAATCCTGTATATGTAGGTTTTCTGTATACCGAAGTGTGAAAGTTATTATTTTTCTTTGATATTGAAATATCAAGGAAACTTAGCGTGTCATCAACTTCTTTATCTACTGTAAACCTGATGTTTGCATGTTGTGAATTCAAATATGTTAAAAATGACTACCTGATCTTGACTATCAAAAAGCATAAATGTGTCATCAACATATCTTCTATAAAAAATAGGCTTAAACTCTATAGGGCATTGTTCTAGCCACTTCTTTTCATGGTAGCAGAGGAATACATTTGCTAAGGTGGGTCCCACTGGACCACCACCCATTGCTACTCCATATATATTCGCAAACGCTTTCCTTTCTTTTCATGAGGCTCGCTGGCTTCATGACTGCCCCATTTCCTTTAAACCAGTTTTTTACCGTAGATATGTAGATGACACCTTTTTCTTATTGCAACGCCCTTCTCAGGTTGACCAATTTTTGAGTTAGTTAAATTCCAAACATCTTAACCATTAAATTCACTGAAGAAGTGGAGCAGAATGCCCAGTTAGCTCTCTTGGACATAAATATTCGTAAAACTAATAATAATTTTAAAATCTCTGTATCGTATACCGTAAGAAAACTTTAACCGGTCTAGGTACACATTTTTTCAGAGATGTTCCTTTTCGCTTTAAAGTTAATTCTTTTAAAACTCTTACTGATCGCGTGTCCGTGTATTCAAGATCTGTTCTGGTTATTTTTTTTTCATTCTGAGATGTGTTTTTTAATTGATTATTTTAGCTCCAATTCTTATCCAAAGGACTTGATTATGAAACATATTCGAAATTATTTAATTCATCATTTTAAACCCCAACTGCCCGTTCCCACTCTTCGAAAAAAGATATATACTCGTATCTAATTATCTATGCCATTTTATGGCTATTTGAGCAAAAGAACTGAAGAAGACCTGAAACACTTGCTCGTATTTAAGGTACGGGTCGATGACCATCGTAACATTAGTAGTCGCACTTCTTTGCCACTGAGTAAACCAGCCAAATCCTCAATCCTCAATCCTTGAACGCTGCGAAAGTGTCAACCATCCATTTCATAACAACCTCTCAATTTTAACCACCTTGCAAAATGAAACACACTTGAGAATTATGGAGTCCTGTGTGTGTGTGTGTGTGTGTGTATATAATATATATATATATACGACAAAAACCGAAGTTAAATGACTATAATTCTGCGTATAAATTAAACATAGTAAGTTAATATTTTATGTATACAAACATATTGTAATTTACTTGTTTTCATTTGATTTTATGTAATTATTAAACTTAATTGAACTTGAGGACAGTGCCCGAGTGCCGTTATTGTTTTTTGAAAGTATTTTATAACTAAATTAATTATGTACTTTCTAACTAGTTTTGCGTAATTTTATCTTTATTGTTTTAGCAACTGATGATGGGAGTTTGACTTCCGAAACGTCTGATATTCAGTCTTCATTATGTTGACTTGTTCATTGATCATTTTTTTATTCTTATATATATATATATATATATACTGTATATATGTGTGTGCGTGCGTGCGCACGCAATCTGGGAAGCTGTGATAGTGTATAGTTAAATAACCAATAAGTTTTAAAGTATGTAGCGTAATATTGGTGCCATTTCCGTTCGTAGTGAAAGGGAAAGTAAAAGTACTTGTCATGATGTTCTTAATGAAAGAATCTATGGCCAGAGTTTATTGGTTTACATATTGAGTGAAATAGGTGTTAAGGGCTGCTAAATGGAGGTGAAGAATGTTTTCTATTAAAATTGAATACAAAAAGGTAAATCGAGAAACTGATCCAAACGAATGTTTATTGCTTCTGATACGAGAATATTAGTAAAAAATATATCTGTATCGAAAGTTGCCATGAAATAGCTGGAAGCTCTTAATTGGTACGGGAAAGTTTAATATATTGGTTAAATGTTAACTGGGATTGAAGAGAATTGGACGAGAAATTTTGCACCATTAAACCAATGGTTATTGTTTGAAAATATGAGTAGAATTGCTCTAATTTATAAATCCGGTTTATGGGTTTTTGGGAGTCGAAGACAATCCGGGAGAGATATAATAAATCCAAACTCTTAAATGGGTCGTCGATTTTTGGTAGACCGTATTTGTTCGTTATAATTTTATTTGTGATCTTTGTTAGTAGGCCTATATTGCTCTGCAGTGTAATGGTTGACAAAAGTAGAGGAATTTTAATAAATTTACATATAGTGAAGAAGAAGAAAAACAAGAAGACTTGAAGAAGAAACATTTGGAGAAAAAAGTCATTCTGGAAAGAAGATAGAAACTGCAAAGGTCTTTCTGGTGGAATGACTGGTAATATGGAAGGTAAGAATGGCGATGTGTTTGTGCAAGGTGAACAAATACCATTAGATTTAAAGACTATTTTCGCGAATTGGTAGGTGTGGTAGATGAACGGTGGACAACGGATACAGTTGATTTTGGTGGGGTATGTACAGAAGTGTATACCAGGGAGTGCAAGACATCAGAGTAGAAGTAGTTGAACGAATATTCAAGCGGAAGAAAGGAAAGTAAATAGGAAGTGATGGTGTATGTAGTGAAATGACCAAATGTGGAGGTAGAGCAATGGTTTCATGGCTGTGGAAGATGTAAAAAAGGATGGGAAAGTGGGTGTATACCAGGTGATTGAATAAAAACTAATTATACCACTGCATAAAGATTGAAGGTAAGAGTAACATCATTTGAACATTTCGTAAATTGGTACGTTTTCGTTATTTACCCGCAATTTATTTTTATTTGTCTGCCAATTTTTTAATATTTTTCTGCTGTTGTATATATCTTTTTTCCATATAATTACAAGGTTAATTGAATGCCAGGTTAGGTCAACTGTATGCCCTTGACAATTGGTTAGGTTAAGTGATATTTTCATTAGTTTTAACGAAAATATCACGACTGGTTCTAATTGTACGCCCTTAAATTTACGAGAACTACATCGTTTGACAGCTACTACAAAGGACACCATTGATTGACTCAAGAAGCATGGGCTACTATTCACCGAAAAAAATATATTTAACCGCTTAATATGTGGGTAAATGACGAAAAAGCGCCCGGAAATGTAATCTAAAATTAAATGAACCTTCCCTCCCCCCCACATTTCGTAAATCCAATGTTTAAAATGAACCCACATAGCCTCCAAAGTGTGGATACTAAATTTTAATACATTTACTGAACAAAAGTGAAGCTGAATGCGTGAACAATAGGTTTGCCTTGTCACTTTATAGTAAAATGGAGTTAAAGGGTAATGAAATTAGATTTAAGTGGTGCAATTTAATTTTTGAGGTTGAATTTTTTTTATTTCTTTAATATACACACAATAACTCAATAAAATAAAAAATGCAAAAAAAGACATTTCAAACCAGTTTCAAATATTAGGATAAGGAAACAAAAGCCGAAAACTACGAATACTTTAATTGATGAAGTAAATTTTAATTTCTCTATTTACATATTTACAAAAGGTGTATTATTTATTTCTTTAAAGTTCTTTTTCAATGATGAATTCGAAGCAAAATTTTTTATGCCTTCAAAAAGATTTCAGTGATCCTTTTCATTTTTTCCCTTCTCTGAGGTTACATTTCGTCACAGTTCAATGATTGTCTTTGCATTAAATTGGTGGTTTCATCCTCATTCCATTTTCGTTCCATATCTTTTCTACTTTCCTTCTCTTACTCCAACTTGTTTGACTCCTTCATCGTTTTCCTCTTCTCACTTTTTCTCCATTGAAATAGTTTTCGCCATTTTCGCCATTTTCCCTTTTCACATCTTTTCTATTACTTTTCAATGGCTCCTGATTTTTCATACTTTTCTTTCAAGTTTTGTCTTTATCTTCTTTGCTCTTCAAAAGCTCTTTCTCTTAATGTTTCTTCCTCATATTCATTCATATCTTATTTCCTTTCCTCCTCTCTACAATGTCTGCACATATCTCCACTTTTTTCCTGATATCTAATGTTAGGGAATCTTTCACTTGTTGATGGCCTAAATTCATCATCATTGAACCTCTACTTATCACTCCTTCTTTCCTTTTCTCTCCACAATTTTGTTATAGCTCCAGTTTTTTCTTGATCCCGAATGTCAGGGCATCTTTCCCTCACTTGTCTAAATTATTTATCATGAAACCTCCACGTATCACTCCTCCTTTCCTCCTCTCTCCACACCTTTTTTATAGCGCCACATTTTTCTTGATACTTAATGGAAGGACGTGTTTTTCTTGTTGACGTTGTACTTTGCTCGCTTCGAAATTCATCTTCATAAAACCTCGACGTATCGTCGTTTCTTCTTTCCTTCTCTCTACACTGCTTGCCCATATCTCGAATTCGGTCTTGAAACTTAATATAAGGGAATCTTTCGTTGTTTTATGCTGTAGGCCTACTTTTCTGTGTTCTAAACTGATCCTCGTAAAACCTCTACGATTCATTTCTCCTTTCGTTCTCGGCACAGTTCTTATCCATATCCACTTTGTTGTTGATAATTAATGTAAGTAGGTCTTTCACTATCATCTTGCTGTTCTTCTAAACCAATCGTACTTACATAATGTTGGTATTGTTACGAATGAGCTGTTAACTTGTTATTCTTTTCCATTCTGGATCTATTCACTGCTCCTTAACTCTGGTAAAACTACGGAACTTTCACCTAATTTTGAACTTCGCTTTCTCGTGAAACAATCCTACTTTTATATTCTGAAAACGTGATCTCTTCATAATCTGATGCTTGGTCTTCAATATCTATTCCATTCACATTTTCCTTTTAATCATTCCAAACGTTAATACGAATCATTTCGTTTTCTTCTTTTGAATTTTTGTAAGAAGTTTTTTGTTCCTTCTGAAATGAGTAAGCCCTTAATTATTGTTTCATTTTCTCCATTCTTTCTTCAGCTAAAGCTATCTAGCCTTCCTCAATCCATCTTATGATCCTGCGATGTCTTTCTATAACATTTCTCTCTTCTTCCCAGTATTAAATCCTCGACTCCCAGTTTTGTGGAGGAACGAAATTGTTAACAGCCATTGCTTTAGCAATTTACACAAGTAGTGATATACGCAAGTAATTTATATCAGGATGTAGTACAGTATAATAATTTTGGACAATTGGCAGCGTTTAAGCCTGCTGTCAAATACACAACTTGATGCGTTTGAGTTTCGTTAAAAACTCACAAAATGGATGGTTGTTATTACTTATATAAACTTTGTTGCGGTCAAGAACAAAGATCACATAAACCAGATAGGGCAGATTTTATTCAAAATTTTTGACAGAAATAAAAATAAAGTAAGAGAGTCCTTTTTCAATATCAGTGACTACACATTCATAATATAATCGAAAGTTATGACGCAATTGGGGACATGTATAGCTCTATACTTAATTAATGTAAACGATTGGCTAAACTGGAGTTTACTTAATCTTTATTTTCTCATTTGGTATTTAGGTGAAGCTTAAAACTGTTACAAATACGTTCTTATTTAATACTGTTTAGTTTATGGAAAATATAAGTGAACTTTGACAGTTTATTTAATGTGTATTCGATGTGCAGTTTGAAAGTTAGTTAAGACAAATTTTAAGAAATGTGAATGAATCGTGGAAAGGATTAAATCGTACTGTCATATAGTTAATTTTTTAAATAGATTACCATTTGCCAGCCAGCGTAGATCAAGTTACTGTAATTTGGTCGAGTACTTTAAAAAGAGAGCACATAATTATCTTGCCTTAAACCCCAAGTTAGAAGCTGCTGCTGCCCGAACTGTTGTTTACAGGAAACAACTTTTATTATAAGATTACAACCCCCATATATATATATATATATATATATATATATATATATCCTCAATAGGAATATGAAAACAAGAGATACGACTCAACATTTATTGGCCAAACGTTTCGGTCCACTCAGGGGCCATCTTCAGTGATTAAATAGAAGCATCTAAAAAACAATCATATAACTAAAGTAAATACAAATGTCATAAATATACTGTACAATAATAAAATATAATAAAAAAGTTAAAAAAAGAAAAACCCAACTTTTAAAAAAAAACTATCTGGATTATGACAAAATAAAAGAAAGTAAAAATAAAACGGAAAAAAACAAAATTTCAAAATTAAAAAATTTAAAAAGTTTAAAATTGTTTTCAAAGCTTTTAAAGTTATCAGTCCAGGATACCATACCATATTCTTTTTTAATAAGAAACTTTTTCACCAGCACGAGGGAATGGCAATTGGTTCGCCCCCTTGGTCCGTCCTTTGCTAAGTTTTCTTTGTTTTCACGAGGAAGGAAAAGTGGCTGAGGGATTGTCCGCTTGATTTTAAACCTATTTTATTTAAACGTTATGTAGATGATTGTTTTGTCATTTTTAAGCATGAAGATCATGCTCCTTTATTTTTAAATTACAGTAATACTAAGCATCCTAATATTAAATTCTCTATGGAAATAGAACAATACAATAAAATTTCGTTTCTTGATGTTACCATAAATAAACATAGTACAGGCTTCTCAACACAAGTATATAGAAAACCAACTACTACCAAACTCGGTACTCATTTTTTCAGCAATATTCCACTTAGTTTTAAGCTGGCTAATATTAAAAGTCGTATTTTTAGAGCATATCACCTTTGTTCAAGTTGGTCTTTATTTGACTCAGAAATTCAGTATCTTAAGAGATTTTTTAACTATAATTTTTATTGTACTTTGACTATTGAGACTTTAATTTCTAAATTTTTAAATAACCTATATTCGCCCAAAATAATTCAGTCCACGGTTCCGAAACAAGGTTTATCTTAAGCTTCCCTTTTTAGACCAACTAACTTTTCAACTTAATAGAGATGTCCACTCTATTTTGGACAGACACTTCCCTCAATGCGACTTTATAATTATTAATTCTAATTCTAATTCTCTGCAATCCTTTTTTCGCCATAAAGATCACCTCCCCGTGCTTTTGAGATCCTTTGTTATTTATTTAAATACATGCGCGACCTGCCAAAGTCGTTATGTGGGGCAGACTGCCCTACAGTTAAAACAGGATTTCGAAGCATTTGGGTTTTTCTCATCGAACTTCTCGCCCTCTTTCCACTCCTGAATCCTCTGCTATTCGGCATCATTCAGAGACCCATGACCACCCGTGGCCCCAGGACTCCTTTGCGATTTTGTCGTCTGCTTCTAATTCGCTTGATCTTAAAATTTTAGAATCCCTTTTTATCAAGAAATTAAATCCAGAATTAAACGACAGCCTTTCCTCGATAAAATTACATAGCCTACTTCGTAACCAACCAACACCTTTTTAACGCAACTAACGCACTAATTTAAGTTTTTTCTTCTTTCCTTTCTCTCCACTTGTCATTTGTAACTTTTACCATCCAGGTCAGTCCTTTTTTTAAATTTTTTAAAATTTTTAAATTTTTTAAAACTTTTTAAACTTTTAAAATTTTTAATTTTGAAATTTTGTTTTTTCTGTTTTATTTTTACTTTCTTTTATTTTGTCTTATAATCCAGGTAGTTTTTTTTTTAACTTTTTGTATTAGATTTTATTATTGTACAATATATTTATGACATTTGTATTTACTTTAGTTATATGATTGTTTTTTAGATGCTTCTATTTAGTCACTGAAGATGGCCCCTGAGTGGACCGAAACGTTTGGCCAATAAATGTTGAGAGTCGTATCTCTTGTTTTCATATTCCTATTGAGGATATATATATATATATTACAGGGAATCTGTGTAACTACGGATTCCATGAAATCTTTAAAATGTTCCGGGATTTCATGTGAAGTTAAGTTGTGATATTTTCGTTCGTTTCAGCGGAAATATCACGACTTAACCTAACCAGTTGTCAAGGGCGTACAGTTCACCAAACCGGGCATTCAATAATTTTCCCGTAGGTTCAACGAAAATATGACGACTTAACCTTACCCGAAATCCCTGAACACTTTAGGGATTCCATGAAATCCCTAGTTACACATTCTCTCTAACATTTTTTTTTTCTTTCTCTAATTTACCGCCGATTCGTACCTATAGAAAGCGGTACATATCTCGGCGAGGCAGTGGGTGGGTGGTGTTACTGTGCTGGGGGTGGTAGACTAGGGGAGTGAGTAAGGGTCAGTGGCTGGATAGTGGGTTAGATGCGATGGAGCAGGTGGGAGTGAGTAAGGAAGAAGAAAATCGCTTCCGTTGAAAAGTGGGGGCCTTCGGCGAGTATGGATCGTAGACGGTCGGGTATGGGATTTTCGGCCGAGAGAGGGAAACACCTACGACGAAGAGCGGACAACTTTGGGCATTCCACCAGGAGGCGTATGGCAGGTAGTGCAAAGCGGGGCTGGCGATTTCGCTATAAGGTGTCCGTGGGTGATGCGGGTGTGGCCTAGGCGGAGACGGGCGAGGATTACTTGTTTATGGCGGGACCGGTGGAATGAGGAGGCCCAGTATCCTATTTGTGGCTTGATCATGTGGAGTTTATTTTGTGTGGCCTGGTCCCATTCCCGCTGCCATATGGAGCGGAAGTGGGAGCGGAAAGTCGGGAAGAAGTTGGAGAAGGGGAGGGGTCGGGAGGAGGCCGGCAGTGAGCAGGCAGTCTTTACCGTGCGGTCCGCCTCCTCGTTACCCTGCATGCCGACATGAGCCTGGACCCAGCAGAAGGCGACTGTCTTGTGTTGGAGGGTCGTTAAAAAGTGGAAGGTTTGCTGGATGGTACAGACGAGCGGGTGAGGAGAGTTAAATATTTCTAGGGAGAGAAGTGCGCTTTGGGAATCTGAATAAATGACGAAAGAGCTGGCAGAGTGGGTGCGCACAATATCGAGGGCCTCCGTAATCGCGAAAAATTCCGCCGAAAAAACAGAGGCCTCGCGGGGCAGGCCGACGCCCCGAGAAAGCGGCTGGGACAGAATCACCGCTGAGGAGGCCACACCAGCTTCCGAGCGGGAACCATCTGTGTAAATGGCGACTGCGTCCGGGTGTTGGATTGCGTGTTCGCGGAAGAGTGACCTGTATATCATGGCGCTCGTAGTATTCTTCGGTAGGGCACACAGATCCTTGCAAAACTTGATAGGGGTGAGGAGCCAGGGGGGGTAGATGCTGAATGAAATGGGGACAACTGAGGGGGCGGGCATGTTGAAAAGATCAAGGAAAGTGCGGACCACTTCAGTGAAGTGCCAGCTCCGTCCCTGAGGTGGTAGTTCTGAAACCGCCGTGCCCAGAAGCGAAGAAGGTAGCCTCTGTGCACGGAGGTGTCTTCATGAGGAGTAGACCCCGTCGGAGGGCGAGAGGGAGATGATCGCATTCCACATGGAGGCTGGAGGCTGGGGAGGAGCAGAAAGCACCGGTGGCGAGGCGGAGGCCTCTATTAAGTACCGGGTCCAGGATACGGAGGCGAGCGTTGGAGGCTGAACCGTAAACTGCACTACCATAGTCCAACTTCGACTGTACTATGGAAGTGTAAATGCGAAGAAGAGAGCGTCGATCTGCACCCCATGTGGTGTGGGAGAGGTGATCCAGGAGAGCGAGGGGTCGTCGAAGGGATCGCTTTAGGTGCTTGAGATGGGGAACCCAATTGAGCCGCCGGTCTAGGGTCATGCCCAGGAAACGAGTGGAGGGTACCACCTCAAGAGGACTGCCGTATAATGTGATAGAGGGTAGAGGAAGGGTTGTGGGTCTTCTACTGAAGAGCATACACTTGGACTTCGGGATGGAAAGGCGGAAACCCACCGACGTCGCCCACTTTTCCACCCGGTAGATGGCGAGCTGCATTTGTCGTTGAACGACGGACGGTTCTCGCCCTGCGAAGTAGATCCAAGGTCATCCGCGTAAATGGAAGAGCGGATGGAGGGTGGAAGGCATTGTGAGACCGTGTTCATTACGACGGAGAAGCAGAGAACACTGAGGATGCTTCCCTGTGGGACCCCGTCTTCCTGCACGAAGGTGTCAGAGAGGACTGAGCCCACCCGGACTTTAAAGGTCCGGGAGGAAAGGAAGCCCTGATGAAGGTCGGCATGGCTCCGACAAAGCCCAGATGTCGGAGCTGACCGAGGATCATTGCTCGACGGGTGGTGTCATAGGCCTTCTGGATGTCGAAAAAAATTGACAGTACGAACTGTCCATTATCGAAGGCATCCTGTATGTCCCGGCTGAGAAGCAGGAGGGGATCAGTGGTGGAGCGGAATTGTCTGAAGCCGGACTGGGTAGCCGGGAAGGAATTGCTATTTTCAAGGACGAACGATAATCGCGTAGCGACCATTTTCTCGAGGATTTTGCAGGCACAACACGTCAGGGCGATGGGTCTGTAGTTTGTGGGGTCCAAGGAATCTTTGCCGGGTTTGGGGATAGGGATGACGTGGGCCTCCTTCCACCTAGAGGGGAAGGCGCCCTCTATCCATATGCGATTGTGTAGGTCTAGCAGGAAAATCTGTAAGGTAGTGTGGATGTGCTGGATCATGCCGTACGGAATACCGTCCGGACCGGGACAAGGGGATCGTCGAGAGGCCAGTGCCGCCTGTAGTTCACGCATGGTAAACAATCGGTTGTAGGTGCTGTCTATGGAAGGTGGAGAGGGGCTATCGTCAGGGGCGGGTACGGAATCGGCTGCAGAGGAAGAAACGGCGGCGAAGGTAGAAGCGAGGTGGTTTGCCACCGACTTGGGTTCACATAGGAGTCCGTCATTAGTCCGGAGGACCCGGGGTTGGGAGGGGACATGTCGCCTCTCGACACCCCGTACCTTCTTCCAGATGGTAGCCGAAGGTGTGGTGGCAGTGATGCCGGACACAAAGGCACGCCAAGAGGCTCGGCGCGCTGTCTTCATTGTGCGGCGGGCGATGGACCTGGCCCGCTGCATCTCCGTGCGATGGATGGGGTGTCGCGTCCGGTAGAAGCGCCGAGTTGCCTTCTTCTTGGCGCGCACTGCCTCCGCGCACTCCGGGGTCCTCCGCGCAGGCGGAGGATCGTGGTACGCTAGTGCTTGCAGCCGCTAGAACGACGGACTCGAAATATGCGATACCCTCGTCGATGGATGGGAAGTGGGCAGTTGTAAGGGTTGTATACGTGTTGCCGCGGAAGCGGGCCCAATTCGCGTTGGTAGTAACCCACCTTACCGGTACCCGAACAGTCTGGTCGGGTCGATTGAGCGTGAGTTGAATGGGAAAATGGTCACTTCCACGGTCCTCTCGAAGGACTTGCCACGTGAAATCTAGGAGGGCATCAGTTGAAACGAGGGACAGGTCTATACAGGATGGAGTGCAGGTGGTGGCATGGTAGAATGTAGGAGAGCCATCATTGAGGCACTCGAAGGAGAGCTCGGTCATGACAGATATCAGGGTTGGGGCCATATAGGTGGAGTGTTTGTCGCCCCACAAGGGGTGGCGACTATTGAAATCGCCCAGTAGTAGGAAGGGCCTGGGGAGTTGTTGTACGACTTCCACCAGGTCGTCGCGGGAGACGAGCGTGGGCGGGGGAGGTAGATTGAGCAGACGGTGTACTGTTTATCCAGGGAGAGCCGGGCGGCAATCACCTGTAGCAGGGACCGGATGGAGAGATTGTGGAAGGGGACTGCGTGGTGTACGAGAATGGCAGCTCCCCTTCAAGTGCAGGTAGGAGGCGGGGTGGCGATGCAAGAATAACCAGTAGGGCAGGGCATGGGCCTGGTCCTCACGATTAGCTTCTGGAGACAGACACACACCGGACGGGAAGTGGCAATCAAGGAGTTAAGGCCTTCATAGTTCGCGAATATTCCTCTACAGTTCCAGTGGACTATTGTGGTTTTCGGGAGATCCATTAGTTGATGAAGGGGGATGGGTAAAGGTGTAGGCGCTAGGAGGTTGGAGTGTGAAGGGAGATCTGGAGTTCGCGAAATTGAAGGATGGGTCGGGAGCATGGCTGGCTATCTACCGTTCACCAGGGAAGGAATCGGTCGGCCTGTCGAACCCCGCGGAGGTTGCGGGGTCGAGTCGGCCGAGCGAGACCGGAGGCGTGGATCACCGCAGACAGAGGAACGTCGTGGGCTGAGAGGGTCAGAAGTGTTTTGACGGGCTTCTGTGGTCGGGCCAGGAGGGGGCACGTTAACCTCAAAAGTGGCGCCACCCCGCCTGTCCGTGGTCTCACGGCGGACCCTAGGTGGCGACAGGGGGTACCAGAAGGACCGGGTGGGAGGGAGGGCGCACTCAGGGTGGCTGACAAGGAGGGGGCCGGGGATGTTGGGGGGTAGGTACTATGGGGGTGGAAGGAGGTGAACCATAGTGGTCTCGTGGAGGGGTGGAGAAGATGGCACCAGGAGGCAAGGGCAGATGCATGAGACTCGTGGGCGCGGCCGAGCTCCCCTCGGTCACACCGTGCAGCTGCGCCAGGGCCGCATCCACTGGATCCTCGGGGGAGAGGATATTGCTCAGATTGGGTCTCGTCGTAGGGGGCGGGTGATGGATTTCAGCTACTATTGTCAGAGTCTGTCGGGGTAGAGTGGTGGGACTTCTGCGGTGGGGAGAGATGGACATAGAAGACGTAGTGGGCGGTGTGAGGGTCCGAGCCGTCTTCTTGGTTCTTGGGGGAAGAGGGAGAGACACGTTGGAAGGCCGGAGGGTCTGGCGACACGCTCCGGCGTCTCCGCCTCGACGGCTTGCTCCGGGCGTGTGCAGAGAGTACTTGGAAGGCAGGGTTTGAGGTGGATGGGACATGGGTGTCCTGGTCCCAGACTCCTGGGGGGTTCGTGGCAGGTGACGTGTGGGGAGGGGAGGGATGGTGGGGGGACAGGAGACCGTCGGGTCCTGCGAGAATTCTTTCGGGGGGACCGGGAGAAGTGGCTGGGGGGTGTTTCGGTGGCAGGCCAGGGCGGCGTGCCGAGATGATAGAGCCGAGAGCAGCGGCATAAGACACCCCCGGCCTCACCTCCCGACTCCGCACCCTATCTCGTGCCTCACGGTGGCTAAGGAAGTCCGTTACTTGTAGGCCTCGGACCTCCTCCTCTGACTTGAAGAAAAGGCATTCGCGGGATGAAGAGGGGTGTGCGCCCTCACAATTGGAGCATTTGGGTGTATTGGGGCACCTGTCAGGGTGAGCGAGTTGTCCACAGTGAACACACAGTTGATGCGGCTGTCGACAAACGATGCTAACGTGTCCAAACTTATTGCATTTAAAGCAACGGGTCGGGTCCGGGATGTATGGGCGGATAGAAAACTCGCATGACGCGCGGTCTCCCATACCCCATACAATGCGGTCGGGGGGGGATTAAGGTATTGAAAGTAAGGAGCAGACGTGGGGTGGGGGAGGGGTGCCTCCCTGTCGGGATGTGAAGCGATAAATCTTAGTGACTCCTTGGGTGCGAGATCCTCCAGGAGCTCGTTCACTGCGATCGACAATAGGCGGGTGGCGTAAATAGTGCCCTGACTATGGTTCAGGCGAGGGTGTGGGGAAACGGACACCGAGCATCCAAGGACCTCAGTGACGGAGAGTAGGGCTTTTGTCTCTGCGGCTGAGCGTGATTTTACGAGGAGGGAGCCATCCCTCTGTGGGCGTACGTCGTAGCGGCTGGAGTTGCTGTGGGTTCGGATCGCCTGGAACATCCGTTTGAAGGGAGAGGGAGGCCGTAGAGTCGAAGTGGACTGGGATATTCAACGGTCGATAGGACGGCCGTGAATGCCGGCTGCCCCGTCCGCCGCGGGGCTCTCTCCGTGGGGAGATGGGCTGACGACGGGTGAGGGGGGCATATGGGGAGAGCAAGAAGCCGGTTGTGGGGGCAAGTCCTCGTGGAACTTAAGGTGGCTGAGGTGGGCTGGGGCGAGACCCCTGCTCCAGAGAGTGTAGGTCCAAGGGCATAGTCGAGGGACGGACTGGGGTCGGCAACGGAAAAGGAGAGTGCAAGCGTTCCGCTTCCACAGGGGGGTCAACCCCATCAGGTTGCGGTCTTCCAGTGGTAGAGGACTCGAAGGCCTGGTTGCCCACCACCCGAGTGTTGAGAGAAGTAGTAGTCCGGGAATGAGAAGCAGTAGTCGTAAGCCGAGGGGGAGACGTATCCATAGCGAACAAGAGAACTTCATCTCCCGCGCGCATCCAGCCACCACCGACTCCAACAAGGGAAAGGCGAATCGTGGGCACACTTGGTCCCACCGCCAATAGATGTCACGCAGGGGAGATACACCCGTACCCAGTACCTGTGCCTGAAAGGCGGCCACTCTCATCCAACTCGCGGTGAAAAGTGGCAGGGACAGGGCTTGGGTTTGGTTGAAAAGCGACAAGGGTGCAGGGCAACCACCCTCCACACCCAAAGGCCAAGGAAGGGGTCAAAATCAAGGTCAAAAAAACAACGCCAAAAAAGAGAGAGAAGCCAGAAAGAAAGGGTGAAAGGAGAAAGAAAGGAAAAGAAGCAGGAGATCAGCTGGGTCCCCAAACGGGTCCAATGGTCCACGAGGGCAGAGAAAGCCCTTACACCGAAGAAAGGTGTATTCCCACATTCGCCATAGAGGGACAAAGCAAAGGGCCCTGTAACATATATACCGAGTAACATTGTGTGCATTCGATCGAATACACACTCAACAGCATTTTCCGGGCTGTTCTTTATTAGGAGAGATTTAATCGTATTATTACACTTAAAGACTATGTTACTGCCAATTGTTTTAAGTAAGGTGGGAAGATGTTTAAAATTTACATGGTAAGGTAGGCGTAGGATATTTTTATGCTCAAATTCATTTACAGTTACATTATTATAACACCTATTCTTAGCTTTCTTAAGGCAGTTATCTAGAAATGAAATAGGATAACACAATTTAGTAAACACGTCTGTTTGAGAAGTATCAGAGATACCTCTTAAATGCCTCGAGTGCAATTTCAGCCAAAACCCTGTTTGGATAAGTCTCCATAAATGTTGGAAAAGTTAGGTTGTTTCTATGGGCCCTCAGGGGCCCTTGGCTTCATGCCAATATTTACTATAAACAAGTGCCACAAAGAGACAAAAATCTTTCGGTTTTTTTTTTTTATGAGCATTAAGTTTCATTTGCTCCTGGAAGAGAAAGATCTTCAAAGCTTTTGCCATCCAGCGAGCTTGATGAAGAGTTCCTGGAGCTCTGATGTACTTCTTAGGCAAACTTCCTCCCAGAAAAATTAGAGAAAGATGGAGGAATTCACTGTAGTCATATCTTAAGAAGCTGCTGTTCTGAAGATCGTCGGAGAGGTACTGTATCATCTCCTTCAAAAAGTTTCATTCCTGCTGATGTAAAGTTTTCTTTATTGATAACTGGCCATTGTGTCATGAATCGCTTAACAATGAGACTTGTGGTCCTTTCGAAGGTTCAAGAATACTAAAAAATACGTTAGCCAAAACGACTTCATACATATGATGACGACATTCTCTCCACAGTGCCCTGTCATTTCTGCAACGATATTCCGAGTCTGTCAGTGGTTAAGAATTTCTCGAGCTCATTGTCACAGGAGACGAGACATGGGTTCATTACCGTTCTCCGGAAACAAAACGTGCCAACATGGAATGGAAACAAGATTGTGAGGTCCGCTGGCAAAGTGATGGTTACCGTGTTGTGGGACCACGAAGGCGTTTTGCTCGCAGACTTCATGCAAAAAGGCACAACAATCAATGCAGCTGCATATTGTTCAACACTGGAACGTTTACGAGTGGCCATTAAACGTAAACGTCCTGGACTGCTCCGTAGGGCAGGGCACTGTTCCAGTCGAACCGTTATGTTCAACTGACTCGTATAACCAATGTACGGTAGGTGGCAGCCGAATCGACATGCATTGTTGCCAACAATGATTAACGAATTCACCTGATACAAACATAATAATCAATGTAGGTCCTTTAGTTACGAAATTATACTTATTTTCTGACCGCCCCTCGTATATGGATATGCTACATATATTTTACAAATATAATTATATGCAAAGAATATTTAATATATACACTAATTTATAGTTTATATACATTTCAGTATATATGCATGTAGCAGCTTTGTAGCTCCTAAATATTCTAAAATAATTCATAATATGAATAGTCAACATTTATATATACACATATTATATATTTAATGAGATTTTTATTTACCAAAAATACACGAAGTTTATTTCTGCTTTATCACGAAATCAATGTTTCACCCACATCATGCAGCTGCCCACTTCACACTGCATTAAGAGGCCTCCACATTCAGGGCCGGCCTTTGGGCAAAGCAAGCAAAGCGGTTGTTTTGGGCCCCGCAAACATATGAGTCCAGTATAAAAAAATATTTTGGTTTTGAGTTGTAAATTAAATACGGCATGAAATACGGCAGAAATCAGAACTGCTGCAGGATCGACTCAGTAATCTGGCGATCCTTTCCAGTGAAAACGACATTGCGAGAAACTGTAACTATACAGACCTCATTGCCAAATTTGCCACTATGAAAGGCAGAAAGGTTTCTTTGTGATCACATCCAAAATAAATGATATTTGTTGTTGAATCATTGTTGTTTTCTTTCAGCAAGCATGCACCCACTATGGGAAGGTAACTTTAACCTTAGGGCCCCACTTTAAAAATCTCGAATTGGGCCTCGAAAGATATATATATATATATGCACTTCGGTCTTCATTTGTGCTAAAAATCCATACATAGGTCTTCAAAAAAGTTTGGCCTCGCATTTTCGCGAGTCCCTATGTTCAACCAATTTTTGCTAAGAAACGTGTAAATAAAATTTTAAAATGGTAGTCTTGTTCGTAAATGTCACCTTTTCTCTCCATTTTTAAAAAAATGTTCAGGCCTATTATTGCTAATTGTTTCTTTATAAACATTTGAATTTACCCCTCCCTTAAAAATCCATATCTGTCGTGCTTAATTCGGGCATGTAGGGCGCCAAATTTTCATGGCCGAATATTTACCTTAAACCCGGAATATACTTTTGCAAATTTGATTTTAAATAATAAAACTAGAAAAAATCTTCCTTAAAAATACATTTTTCTTTGTGTTTTGTGCACGAGGAATCTATAATTCAAGTTTTAGCATTGGCGCCCTATGTGTTACCCCCACCGCGGTATATGCGACCCCATAAACTTCATTAATTAACATACATACTATCCTTCATTTTCCAGATGTTTGAAGAATGTTTTATTACTTTTATGCCACCGTTATATATTTTAGCAGCATACCACCTTAAATCTCCTTTCAAAATCTTAGTTAAAAAAAGTAAAAAAATAATAATAAATTAAATAAATTCAATATTTTGAGAATAAAACGCAGTAAACACTCAGTAAATTTCACAAACGTTCATTTTTAGTTTCCCCAAAACCGTTTTCATTGACGACCCACCGAATTAGAGAATTTTATAATTAGGGAATCTAATGTGTAAAATTGGATAGTCCTTTATCCTTTATGCCCTTAGTACAATAATTTGGCCATTAAACAATAACTAGAATCTCTTCATAAAATAAGTAAACATTTATACCCATATAGAGGACGCTGGCGTTAATGGGTTAAACAATATTTGTGAACACCTTGGTGGTGGTCAAACTGTATATCCTAGTCATATGATCAGGACTTGGGCTTGAGTTCAAGTACTTACTTGTACTTGGTACTCGAGTACCAATTTTTAGGTACTTGTACTTGAAATGTACTTGAAAACATTCAAGTATTTTTCAAGTACTTCAAGCATTTGGTAATGAAAAGCTACATTTGGTAAGGCTAGGCATGGGGCGTGAGTGACTTCATGGTTATGAATAGTTGAATACATTATCACTATTTTTTAACTATGGTCTATGTGATGTATACATGGGCTTTGTGAAGTGCTTGAGTTTACTTTTTGCAACCAGTTGATTGATTCAGTTTCATCATTGTTTTTTTATTTCACTTAATTTAGAAATACTCGTGATAACAAGCATCACTGCCTCAGGATGAGGGACAAATTTACATTTAGACCGAGTTTAACATATTCACTTTCATATTTCGAACCAACTTACTTTCAAGTTAGGCATTTAGATTGTCAGTGAGGTCATACTTATAGGAAACATTACTTATTTGTATTAGATGTGTAACTATAAGCCTTGTGATATTTACAGGGGCTTTGTGATGGGTTTGCGTTTATCTTTTGTGAATAACACTAAAATTGTAAACAAATAAGGATAAATTTAATTTTCTTCCACGAAAGCACTTGTATTTGTACTTGACAATTAAGCACTTAGAATTGCTTGACGAATTTTTCTACATCAAGTACTTGTACTTACTTTCTCAAATTCCTGAAGTACTTGAGAAAAAGTACTTGAACCCAAGCCTGCTCTCGGTCCCAATTGCCGAATATACTGGGCCACACTTACCTTATGAATCAATATATCCCGATAATAAGTATTCTTATTATCACCGTTTTGAAACTCCTCGTTTTCTACAAAACATACTTAATGTTCTAACTCAGAACGGAGACATGAATCCATTGTACAATAATTTAGTAAAATTTAATTGAAACTACTCGTACATTGCCGCAGCAGAACGCACTACTACCGTTATACTGTATTTCGATGGTTTGTAACACACACACACACACACACACACCACAAAAAATATTGTACCATCGCAGTCTCTAGGGTTCACTATTGCTTTTTTTGGAAAGAATGGGACATAATAATGAATAAAGAGGGCCAGAATATAACAGCGCTAACGTTAACTAATGTGACCATTTGCGCTAACTTCCGATTTATTATTAACAGCAATATTAGAAATAGAATCCTCAACCTCGGTGTCTTCGCCTCGCTTATAGGGAAATTGTGTTAACCACTGAGCTGCGGGAATTGGCACTGGGATCTGTGTACCCCGGTTGATACGTGCAGATAAAATTCCTTTTAATTTAGCCCGCATCAACTTCCTACACATCTCCTCTATACACATTTATATACCACTTTTAGTTTAAATTAAATTACTCTAATTATTCATGTAATATAGCCGCTCAAACCCGCGACCCTCGTGAAGAAAAAATGGGAACAGCGACCAGTATTAAGGTAATGCGACCCACATTCCCGTGAATACTGTGCCTGTTGTAGTTCATTCAGTTTTTGCATATTACGCCCGAAGCATTTGCAAATATACATAATTGTATGTACATTGAACTTAATACAATTTTGAATCCAAAGTTCAAGCGAATATTGAAGGTTGAAATTTTGATGATGAAAAGGTCGTAAAATAATTTATTTATTATTTTGATACATATTAAAAATACAGGTACAACCTGTTGGCTCATTTGAAGTGAGCAATTTAACACGCTTTACAGAATAATAATAATAATAATAATAAAAACCTTAGCTCTACTTCAGCAGCTACACACTGCCATTACACCATATACCAGTTTAATTCTCCTATCATGTCCCATACTCTAAACGTACCAAAACAATCTTTTTCTCGTTTCTTACATTAGACGCCTTTATTCCAATTCTCCCTCCCCGAAAGTATTCTCATTCCTTACTCAGTGATATCAGATTTAGCTACAATACTTAATTTATTTTAGCTGTCGCTGTTCTTAATTCATTTATTAAGACCGCAGTATTAGCATGCACAAAGCGATTCTGTTATTGATTCTCGTTCAAAATCATACTCGTCCGTTTCTGCATAATCATTTAACTTTATACGATATTTAGCAATTTAACATTGTCGTTGTATATCCTGAGCCCTTCCGATATTTTGACTTTACTTACTGTTTCACCGTCAGTTCTGCTAACTTTCTATCTCTAACGTACAGTACATAATTATTCACTTCACATCCTCGTGCGCTTCTCACTCATCTACATTACCTTTAAATCTCTCAGAAATAACCTAGTAATTTGGATCTTTTCTGCATAAATTTCATAAGGAAAAATGATGGTAATATTAAAGGTTGCCAAATTTTATTCCAAAAGAAAAGCTAATTTATTGATTGGATATAAAATTAACTTCATAAGATTGCGAGTAACAGAAATACGACACGAGTAAAATTAACATTTTAGGTTTGAAGCGTAACCTCGGACTGAATAAAATAGTCTCGCATGAATAGAGTGGCCAGTTGAGCCGTTCATGGAAATCCTCAGGTGAGCATTTTGACTCGTATTGGCAACAGGGCCATATTCATGGATCAGAGAAAATCATGGTAAAATTAATCTTCTATATTCTGCCAGGGTTCTAACCGATGGTGCCATGATTATCACTGGGGACCTAGTGGAGTTGTGGATACCTGGAGAGAGAGAAATTTTTTAAAAAGAAATAAAATACTGTACTTTAAACATACAGAAATTATACTAACTGATTGCTTACAGTATTCTAAAATGACTTTTCGTTTAGACATCTAAATGTGTTCGGATTTTAGTTTTATATTTGTAGTTATTTTTAATTCTATCAATTAAAAGACTATGTACATTTTTTTTCGTTTATTAGCCCAAGCTGAGTTAACTTCCTAATGAAACAAACTAAATATTTGAAGGTAAAGCCAATAAGGACGTTTCAGTCGTGGTTAGAACTAATATATTATAAGTAGCCATTCGTAACATTTATATTATATTAAAAATTATAAATGGTTACCCGTAACATTTAATTTTAATTTTTTATCGTATTTATTTTTTGACATCTGAAGACTTATTTTGATGCTTGAAACCAAGGTCGCCTAACATACATACACTATACGTTGCTCGCGAGAGCACACTGAAGACAGTCAAAATTTTGAAATGAGCACTGGTTCTAAAGTGCAAATAGCAAAAGCTTTAGTTCAGAATACATCTTCCTAATACTTGTGTGTAGCAACTTTGTTTAAAATGTTTAAAATCTAATACAGCCATTAAATTACCTATTTGGTATTTTTTTAAGCAAATAGGAACACCTTTTAATAATAACGTAAGTGAAAAAGTATACAGAAAAAGTATTACGCCGATTTGCATGATATAATTAAGCCTACAAATTTTTAAAATACATCCCAAACATTTAGTTATTGAAACTGAATAAGAATTTACTAGATTTGATGACTTTTTTTTCCAAATATCAACTGAATAAACTTTCTTCATAGATTAAACTAACTAAGAAATCTTCTCAAGTTTAAATTACAGTGCACTGAAACAGTGAAAAGGAAAACTGGTTAATTCAATCAATTAAAAGTATCGATTTCGACCTTCAGAGTAAATAATGGTTCAAAGGACCATTTTGAACTATACAAGCAGTTGCGTAACTAGGGTGGGGCGCGTGCCCTGGGCGCCAAATTTTTTGGGGGGGGGGCCATTTTTATGATTTAAAAAAATTTTTTTTTAAGTAAAAACATGCTCTTTTGAAAATGTACCGGTACCATATCTCTAGCCATCGAATTTCCATGAATTTCAGATTTTTAACTTCATTTAACTTAATTAATTCATTCTATTTTTATTAGAATTTTATTATGAATTATTAATTTATCCTATTTTTTTGTTTCTTTCTCTAGAAAAGTTTACCATGAAGCGAACATTGCCGATACCGAAAAAGAAGCTGAGTGGAGCAGAAGGCAGGAAGAAAAGAAAAATGCAAGAAGCAGAAGCTAAAAAGTCAAGTGGCTTTATGATGTCATTTCTTGAACAGCAACAAGCTGGTCCTTCATCAGCATTAACTGCATCAGATATGAGTGTTGACCAACCCGCCAGTGTATCAGAAGGAGAATTAAGTGTCTTTCAAGAAGCCAGAAGATACTAAAACTTTGAGTAGCGAAAAGCAGGAAAAAACATCACAGCCTATACCAGATGCGATTCAGCATCACGATGTAGGCTTCTTGGAGTTTGATAAAATATCAAAAAAAGTAATTTTATCAGATGCTCTGAGGACAGAAATGGTCACATTGGGTTCGAAGTATTTTCAAAATAGTGAAGGGCCATTTGTTCCCACACAAACCCGATCAATGAATGAAAGATGGTTTAAAATAAAGTTGGGAAATGGATGTGGAGAAGAAGTTTGGCGCTCATGGCTTGTTTATTCTCCAGAGAAGAAAGCAGCTTTTTGCTTTTGTTGTTTGCTATTTTTCAAATTGACAATCAGTCTTCATTGGAGCAAGAAAATGGGTTCAATCATTGGAAAGCACCAGAAAGGCTTAGCACCCATGAAAATGCAAAAAATCATCGATACTACTTCACCCAATGGAAGGAAATGGAAAGAAATCTTTTAGAAAACAGAAGAATCATTGACGTAGAGCTTCAAGCTCAAATTGCAACAGAAAAACAAAAATGGCGAGATGTTCTCCACAGAATTCTCCATTGCATAAAATTTTTAGCAACTCAGAACCTTGCATTGCGAGGTCACAAGGAATCCCTTAGACAGGAAGAGGAAAGCAATATTGGAAATTTTCTTGGGTTATTAAAATTGTTGGCAAGGTTTGATCCTGTCATGAAAGAACATCTCAGTATTGTGGAAAAGCACCCTGGAAGAACATCATATTTATCTCCGTTAGTGCAGAATGAATTTATTCAGCTGATGGCTTCTACTGTTCGTCAGAAATTGTTACAGAGCATTCATAAGGCCAAATATTTTGGCCTCATGTTTGATTCTACTCCAGATCAAGCACATCGAGAGCAAATGGCAGAAACAGTTCGTTATGTTGATATTGATTTTCAGGAGAAAACAATTTTTATAAAAGAGTCTTTTCTTGGATTTATCCAATTAAAACGAAAGGATGCTGAAAACATTGTGGAAGTGATTTTGGAACAACTGGAAAAAGACAAAATGCCGTTAGAAGACTGTCGATCTCAATGCTATGACAATGCTGCAGTTATGGCTGGTTATGAAAGTGGTGTTCAACAGAGGATTATTGAAAAAAATAGCAAAGCTATTTTTGTAAACTGCGATAATCATTCTCTCAATTTGGTTGGAGTGCGTGCTGCTAACCATGATGCAGTGATGGTGACGTTTTTTGGTGCAATTCAGTCGCTTTATTCATTCTTTTCACGTTCAACTCTCCGTTGGAAAAAGCTGAAAGATGCCATACCAATAGTTGTCAAATCTGAATCTGAAATTCGATGGAGTTCCAGAACAGAGGCTGTGAAGCCTGTTCAATGTTCATGAATACTTTGATATTATAGTGGAACTCTTGCAAAGCATGGTTGATGATCAAAATGAAACTGCTGATACAAGAGGTGATGCAAGGCAGGTGCTGAATCAAATTTTGACTTTTCATTTCTTGGCTTTGCTTGGATTTTGGAACAAAATTCTTGTTCTGATTGATCGTGTTCAAAAACAACTCCAAGATCATACCATGAACTTTCATGATGCTGCTTATGATTTAAAAGCCCTTCAAGATTATTTTTTAAGCAGTCGAAAATCATTGGCCAGTGAATCACTTGAAGCAGGGCTGAAACTGTGATGAATGGGATATTCAAGTAGAAAGACGCCCCAGAAAGAAGAAACAAATGCCTGGTGAAAAAGCCAAGGATGTAGGGTTAACTGCGAAAGAAGAAATGATGAGAATAATGAAAGAAACTATTGATCGTCTCCATAATGAAATGGAAGAAAGATTTGTCCGTCTCCATGACTTGGATTCAAAATTTGGATTTCTTTTAGATGCTAGAGGATTATTGTTTGACTCAAATGAAAGAAACAGTAGTCATGACGTAAATATCTTAAAGAAAAGTTGTCTCAACCTTGGACAGTTTTATAGCAATGATATTGACGGCTTTGAGCTTTATGAAGAAATCCTGGATTGTAAGATGCTTCTGAAAAGTCGCCCAAATGTTCAGATTTCTAAAGCTGAGGAACTCCTCAAGTTTATTGTTCAGTATGGAGATGAAAATGGTTTTCCAAATTTGAGAGTAGCTATTCAGATAGTGCTCACTATTGCAATTTCAATTGCCAGCTGTGAGCGATCTTTCAGCAAGTTAACATTGATCTTATCATATTTGAGAGCTTCAATGGGCCAAGAAAGACTTTCTGCTTTAGCCTTGCTCAGCATTGAACGTGAGGAAACTGAAATAACAAATTTTGATGACATTATTGATAAGTTTGCATCAGCAAAAGTAAGAAAAATACGTTTAGTGTGAAGTTCCAAATTATTCATTAAAAGAGCCAAAAATAATAGGTGCAAACAAGGCATTTCTTTTAAAGTACCATATAATTGGAATGATTTTTGTCAGTATCTAATATTCTAATTGCTAATTCTGCTATCGGTAATTAAGTAAAATTCAAGAAAACATCAAAGTGTATTCTCATGAAAAGTTATGCCTCTCCTTGTACATATATTAATTGTTTCTATTGTAATTCGGCAAATAATTAACCATACTTTGGTTCTATAAAATTAAATTGTATTAATAGAAATTTAATATCAACCTTAATAGTAAATATACGCGGTTATGTATATGGATAGAAAAACATTAAAGTATAAACTGTAAAAATAATTTTATGAATTGTATTTTCATTTCATTTCAATTTATTTTTACCTATTTTTGTACAGTTTTATATGTATATAACTGTTTTTCATTTTCATTTGTCATAAAATAAACTTCTTAAAAGTATATTTTGTTAGCGGTATTATTACGAGTAACCAGTTTGAGTACCATTATAAGAATTCAGCCAGAATTTTAAAGAACACTGGTTTTAAGGGCGCCATTTATTGATTTGCCCTGGGCGCGATCAACCCTAGTTACGCCTCTGTATACAAGTCAACCATCTTTAGCCATTAACAACTTCTTTAACAAAATAAAAAAAACCGAGCTACAACCACTTTTATCAGGTTTTCTCAATAAGTTGGTTCAACCACTTTTATGGGAATAATATACTGAAAACGCAAGTTTTTGCTATGGCTTTATGAGAAAATACTTTCTACTGTACCGTGGGATCACCTGAAAATCAGGGCCCACAGCCTTCTTTAGTTAGCTTTATAAGGCTAACCAAAAAGCCCTTGACGATTGGTTAGGTTAGGTCGTGATATTTTAGCTAGTTAGCCTTATAAGGATAACTAAAGAAGGCTGGGGGGCCCTAATCTTCAGGTGATCCATACCGTGTCCAAGAAAAATGTTTATAAAGAAACAATTAGCAATGATAAGCCTGAACATTTCTTCGAAAAATGGAGAGAAAAGGTGACATTTACGAACAAGACTACCATTTTTAAATTTTATTTACACATTTCTTAGCAAAAACTGGTTGAACATGGGAACTCGCGAAAATGCGAGGCCAAAGTTCTTTTGAAGACCTATGTATGGATTTTTAGTACAAATGAAGACCGAAGTGCGAATTTATATTTGTATATATCACTTACGAACAAGACCACCATTTTAAAATTTTATTTACACATTTCTTGGCAAAAATTGGTTGAACATGGGAACTCGCGAAAATGCGAGGCCAAAGTTCTTTTGAAGACCTATGTATGGATTTTAAGTACAAATAAAGACCGAAATGCGAATTTATATTTGTACATATCACTTGGTTGAACATGGGAACTCGCAAAAATGCAAGGCCAAAGTTCTTTTGAAGACCTATGTATAGATTTGTAGCACAAATGAAGACCGAAATGCTAATTTATATTTGTATATAATCACAATAATAATTAATATACAAAATCAGTCAAACTCATTTGAAAACTTTTAAAAGAAAACTGCGAATTAATATACAAAACAAATCCAGCTGAATTACATTACATTAAGACATTAAATTCTTATTGGTTATGTTTGTACTATATAATTTTCATAACAATAGAAGAAGGATAACTCAATTATTTTTGCATTTATATAGCCTATTTACATAGCACGTCGTAGCAACGAACGAGTCCTGATGTAGTTTGTATCAGAATGGCATCAATTAAAATAATGCAACTCATTATATATTTAAGTTCTTTAATAACTTCACAGCAATCTAAGTAAATATATTTTGTGTGGAAACCAATAACCGAAAATTTACATTTTTTGTGGAGAGGAGGGGTCATTTTAGTCGCCAATGAGAGGGAACACGACATTAAAGAAAACGGCTGCATTTAAGAAAATGTTTGGGGTTTAACTTTGTTCATATGACGGGGACCTATCTGCAGCTTAACGTGAAATTCGAACCACGGGTCGCTACTAGGGCATGGTTAATTAATAATTTTTAGGAAAGTGATGAATGATGAAATTTTCTAATTAATCGATGATTAACTGGTTAAAAATGATTAAAAATTAAATACTTCTGAAAAGAGTAAGAAAGAGCTTTATTGTTTCTGTTGCGCGAGATAAGACTAAAGAAGGCAATTTGCTCAAACATTTAGTTTGCTTTAGTTCAAGAAATCAGGCATGGGCGGATTATACAGTTTATACACGCAAAAAGGTGCCAAATTCAAATGATACATTACAAAATTTAAGGTAAAATGATGCTGAAATTGAGGAAAATTAATCACTTCCCATCATTTTCTAAAAATATTTTTTGGTTAATTAATGATTAAATTCAAAACAATGATTAACTCATTAATCAGAACCAGGCCCTACACTCGCTACATCTAGTGTATATAGAGAAGACCGTTCCCCATCCATCTATTCACCAGACAAAGTCGATTGAAACACTGATTTTGCGGAAACTACTGTAGTGTTGCGTTATGATTTCCACAAATAACCTTTTCCTGCTTCTAAACAAAGGAGCAGCTCATAATGACAAATTTCTCAAAAATATGAATTCCTGGATTTTAAGCAAGAAATTAACATTTTGCAATTACTTTTCCATTACGAGATCTTAAGAGTCTTAGTTCTACCTGTATCATAGAATTGAGTCTATGCAAGTTTTTAAAAAATATAACCTACATGTGTATGATCTATTTTTACATAACGCCTCGTTGCAACAGCGAAGCCAGAAGTGGCCGATTAGAACGGCACATATCGCCTAGTGGCAACGAATGAATCCCGATGTAGCTTTTATCAGAATCAACACAAAGCAGCTCATTCTCTATTTGAGTTTCTTAATAACTTTTCAACAATCTAAGTAAACATCTCGTATTTCGTGCAGAAACAATCACTGAAGTAACCGAAAATTTGGTGAACGTCTATTTTAAAGTGTTTCATTTATGTATATAAATGAACTAAGTACAGTTTCCACAAACACCTTTTCCGTTTCTAAACAATGACAATTTCCGCAATAATACCATACATTACGTCATCATAACATTCTATTAAGGATAAAGTTTAAGGGTCAAATCAAATAAAAATAGTCTATCAATATTTTAATTATTCTTTGTCAAATAGTAAAATGTTCTGTTAAAATTATTGTAATGTTTGTAATGGTTTTCCTAGTTAAAGTAAGCCTAAATATGATTATCAAGTAAAACTCGGATCTTTTCGGTTTTACAGCCTGTAATATTTTTTAACATTACTTGTTTTTTATTGTCCAGTTTTAATCGAGGATTTCAAAAATAACATTCATGTTTTAGAGAAACAAATAGTGAGGCAGTTATACATTTTAGTTTAGAGAACCAGCAAAAGGTCGGCGCTACGCGCCGATTTTGCTAGATCTGCGGTGCTTCGGCTGAATTGTGGGCCTACGGCGTATTTTATTTTGAACATCAGTAGCCCTTTATCTGGATATCATTTCTATTCCTCTCACCTTGGGCCTCAGTAATTGGGGTGCCTGCGGCCTTCCAGTTACTGGCAAACCAATTATTCATTCAATAAAACTACAGAAAAGAACGCAGCCATGAAAATCTAAAGCTTCACAAATCTTAATACAATGAGCTCGGATTTGAAGCCTAAGATTTTCATGACTGCGTTCATTTCTATAGTTTTATTGACCAAATAACTGAACCGACAGTAATTGGGGGCCCTGCGGCCCGCCAAATCATAGTTTTCATTGATTTCGAGTGCATCAATAATATTGTTATAGTGTTCCATTAGTTGTGATAAGCATGATCTTCCTGACCGGAATCGATGTTGGTTATCATTTTTTTTTCTGTTATCATTTTTTTTTCTGAGTTTCCCCATTAACCCCACCCCATCCCCCATTACCCCACCCTCCCCCACTTACCCCACCAATTTTTTTTTCTGAGTTTCCCCATTAACCCCACCCCTCTCCCCATACCCCACCCCTCTCCCCAATACCCCCTCCCCTCTCCCCCATTTACCCCCACCCTTCCCCCATTACCCCCAAGGGGGGAAGGGGGCTGGCACCTTGCAAAGGATTTACTTTAATTTTTTTTTGGTTACATATATACTGTATATCGCATCTATTTTTCTGAGTTTCCCCATTAACCCCACCCCCTCCCCCATTACCCCACCCCTCCCCCATTTTGTGCCAAAATTATGATTAAAAATGAAGAAATGGGAAGAACTGTACCCCTAAAAGGGGGGGCAGGATTTATGTTCGGGAATTTTTTTTTAGCATGGGCACTGCACAATAAAAAGACGCATCGAATGGTGAAAACCGCATTGTTCTACACCAATTGTAGCGACCTGTAGGTGTGCGCAAAAAACTGTTACATATATATATATACTGTATATATATAAGGCTTCATTTCTGAAATAGTATATTAGATACCATATACGCTTTAAGATTCCAAAATCCCTGAAAGTTTTAGGTCAACTGTACGCTCATGACGATTGGTTAGGTTAAGTCATGGTATTTTCGTTTGTTTTGACAGTAAACTAACGAAAATATCATGACTTAACCTAACCAATCGTCAAGGGCGTACAGTTGACCTAACCGGGCATTCTGTTAACCTAACTGGGCATTCAGTTAACCTAACCAGTTGGTAGAATCTAGAATTTGACGGTCCCGTAGCCATGACTAGTTTTTTCCGCCGGCCGTCAAACCAAAAAGATCCCAATACGGTTTAAAAATATATATTTTAAATTTGTTAAATTGTATATAACTGCCTCACTATTTGTTTCTCTAAAACATGAATGTTATTTTTGAAATCCTCGATTAAAACTGGACAATAAAAAACAAAGTTAAAAAATATTACAGGCCATAAAACCGAAAAGATCCTAAAACTCTACTATCGAGACAATGTCTCTTGAGAGTCTATATGGCCCTAACCTAACCTAGTTTAACCTGTTTTAACATATCAAGCCGTTATGGACTCTACTATTCAGACAATATTCATTGTTCAGAGACAAAGTTTTGCCCATTATTGTTATGTCCGTTATACTAAGGCGTAGTGAATATCATAATACACTTACCTTTTTCACCTCGCTGTTCGTGTTAGTAGGTAGAAGCTAGCACGATTCATTTATAGTAAAGATATAGGTATAACTAATATGTTGAACACACACTACATTTATATAGTGCACTGTGTCATAGTTCACATTAAATTATATCATAGGCTATTAGGAAACACATGATTAAAATGGAACTAAATCAAGCTTCTTCATCGCCACAAGAGAAATGTCGACGGCATTAAGCCAACACCCACCTAACCTAAGTCGTACAAGAAGGTAGGGAGACCCTGAGCAGAAGCCATTTACTTATCTGTGCTCGTGGCCTATGCCTATGTGCATTCAATTCATATTCTAATATATGTATTATAGTGTTACAAATTTTAGAATAAAAAATATTTAAATTACCATCCACTTAATACTTCTTTCCTTTCTTTTAAATGTCACCCACTTAACTCTAATTTTTCAACTTCCGATTGGTAGTACTGCTTGACTAGAAATATCGTACAACATTTAAAAGTGCCAGACGTACAAAAACCATTAAAAATACAATCCAAGAGGTTAGAGCTCGCTGTTACGACTGCAGTGAGATCATCCTCAAATGCTCTGAAGTATAATCATAAAAAATACTAAGGCAAGGCACGCAAACCTACAAATTGTTCAGCATGCATCAGAGCTGTACTCATTTTTAATTTTTTTGACTGCTACTATCTCTATTATGGAAGTTATTTTGGTACTTTTCCGTACTCTCTCTCTCTCTCTCTCTCTCTCTCTCTCTCTCTCTCTGCAAAAAAAAAAACTTTTAGTATTAAGTCTTTTTCTCTACTCTTACTATTAGAACCCTACTGGTACCGCATGTGTGGGAAGAGAGGCTTTGGAACCTCTATAAATAACACCATTTCACTTCAGTTGTAGGTAAATAATTAGAGGGGATAATAGAGGGGTAGGATTGTTGACCATTTGGATTCCTACAAGCTACTTGGGGACTCCAACATGGGTTTAGACGGCATAGGTCGTGTCTCACCAACTTGCTCGAGTTTTTCCACGTCATGTTGAGTGAGTATGATAAGAGTAGGGCGGTTAATGAGAAAGCCTTTAATAAGGTACCTCACCGCCAGCTAATGACCAAAGTGCGCGCGCTGGGTATAGGTGGTATGGAAAACTGATGTGTGGGTAGTTGGGAGGTAACGAAAATGGTTCACTGAGTAGGTAGGTAGTTAATCTAACAATTATTAAATTCCTTTTATGTCAATAACTGGGTGGATGAAACCAATTGGTTGCTCACCAGAGTTATTCTCCACACTAGTATTTATATACTGTGTGACAAGAGCGTGCTCGGTAATAGATATACATTACCGATCAACCAACCGAAGAAAAAACCAAGACGGCACTGGTGGAAAAAGCCCCGCGAAAAAGGAACAAGGGAGAACGAAAACGAGGAACGGGGCGAGAAGCCGGAACGAGAGAAGGGAGAAGGACAAACAACGGAAAAAGATCCCCACCACCAAGTACGCTCTCAACAATTAGACAGAAGGGGAAAAGAGACTCTAATAACTAGCAGTAAGTGACTAATTGTGTTTTAACCCAGTTAGAAGTAAACGCATTAAATTAAGCTGGGTCAGACAACTTAGGCCTACATTGTGGCCTAAGACCTAGCATCAACTCATAGCTTAACAAAGGTGAAGGTAGATTGCCCTAACCTAATTTGGTGAGGAATCCTACTGTGGACCTCAATTTATCTGCCCGCTCTGGACCATTTCCGGAATCTCTAGGCTGACCCCTACAAGGCTAGACTTAATCTACTCTATAGTTAGACTGGAGATATAAGGGGTGGGTTAATTGTGGACCAATTCATACAGAGCGTTTTTCACATTGGTGGTCCGTGTGTGGGGAATTTATAAACCTAACCTAATCAAGCCTAACTAGGAAACATTTACATTTAAGGAGTCTCATTCTCTTATAAGCTTAGACCTGAGTGACACATAAGTACTTGGGGGGGGGGGGATTAAACCAAATTTAAAACTTGACTGTTTTGTCTGTGATCTCTCTTCTCTGGTAATTTCTTCTTGTCCCCTATATTTCATTACGATCCCCAGTTAAACAACATTAGTGAACAAGCATTTAAAATGCATACAACTCCAAGTATCCAATTCTTCTTTTAAGGAAGAATCACTCAACAGATTTTTTCAACAGGCACATGCATTCCTTGCAATCTGTGTGTATATATATGTATATATACACTGTACTCTTTACATGTGCCACAAATACACTCAACCTATCTGAACATAAGCAAGGATTGCATGGGTTACTCAAAAGGGTCTTATGGCCTACTGTGGCCATAGCCCAAACACTGAACCTTGGTCTTGTGGCCTACTTTGGCCATGAGCCAAACAACACAAAACCAGTACAGGATTCAAAGTTCCAAGCCCTCCAGATCTACCTGTGGAGGAGTAACATTTACTCTACTAAAACTACAGGTATTGACTAGTCTGAAGTGGTAGGAGGTTTGAATACAGTACAAACTCATTTGACACTAAACTTCCTCAAGGAACATTTTTATGTAGACAATCTAATGGACTCAACATCAACAAAATCTGAATTATTTGAGGTCTATGAACACTCAAAACATTATGCAACACGGTAACTTTGAACTTAAGAGAGTGGATTTCAAATGATGAGGATTTAAACAAAGATTTTAAAGGATAATAATGGTCTTACTGAACCATCAGACAGAGTTAAAACTTTAGGTATGAACTGGTATTTGGATGCAACTTCGAACAATCATGATTCAATCTGCACTAAAGGTTTTAAACTTGATGAGGAGGCTAACACTAAAAGACAAATATTAATTATCAGAGGCTTCAAAGATTTTTGATCCCATGGGTCTATTCCTGCCTTCAACAATAAAATCAAAGATTCTCCTCCAAGAAGTTTGGAGGACAAATGTTGGGTGGGATGAGCCAATCATTGAAGATCAAAAATCTTGGAAGAAGTTAGCTGCTGATTTAACAAAAGTGCAGAACATTAAAATACAAATGTGCTGTGGGTTTAGGGGTAAACCCCAGAGACTTCATGTGTTTGCTGATGCAAGCACACAGGCTTATGGGTGCTGTGCGTACCTTGTAAGTCCTACAGAAAGTCATCTAATTTATGCAAAAGGGAAAGTTGCACCTCTCAAACCTACTCGAACCATACCTCAACTGGAACTATTGGCTGCTGCATTAGCCATTAAAACCATTTCATTGCTTAAGGATGCTTACCATGATGTGAACATAACTGATATCCACATCTGGCTTGACAGTCAGATTTGTCTTGCCTGGATACGGAATGATAGCATTAATAGTAAGAATATCTTTGTAAGAAATAGGCTAAAAGAAATAGCTGAAGCTAATGAAAGCCTACAAGTAAACTTTCACTATGTTCCAACTAAACAAAATCCAGCAGACTTTCTGACCAGAGGTTTATCCTACAAGTTGTTGAAGTCAAACAAAACTTGGTTCATGGGACCTAAGTGGCTCTGTAATACAGACCAATGGCCTGTGGAACAAGTTAACTTGACATTAAATTTAATCTTTTCAAATGAAAAGGTTGAACCAATCACTAATTATGAACATTATTCTGATTTCAGCAAACTTGTCAGGGTCACAGCCTACTGTTTGAGGTTTGCTCACAACTGTTTAACTACAATAAACAAACAGCTAAATAAAAACAATCATAATTATACAGAAGTTGCAACCAAGTACTGGATAGGGCATGCACAACAAAAGGAGTACAATAAAGAGTTAGAATTCTTGACTAATGGGAAGCAAACAAAAGAGCCTGTACCATCAGTAGTTGTGGATCTAAATTTGTTCAGATAGTAGAGGAATTTTAGGAAAATCGACCTAACAAATTAGCAGGAAGTCGAAACTTGGTACACTTGTAAACTGAACCCTACTGATGAATATATTAAAAGTCCCAACAAATCCAAGTTGTGCTCCAGCCGCCATCTTGGAAAATGGCGGCCGAATTTCGGTTTTTTGGAAATAACTTTAGAACCGTAAAAGATACGAAACTTTACC
>JAJOZX010020085.1:0-44966 GCA_023014485.1 Bathynomus jamesi
GCTGATATTTTTGTCAGAAGTTATCTTATAAAGGTTCATAATAATTTGAGGTCCCATGTTATGATTTCAAAACTTTTGTTTTTTGGACCAGTCTAATATATATATATATATATATATATATATATCTAAATATATATATATATATATATATATATATATATATAAATATGGTACCTCATTTTTCATTTGTTTGTTCTCCTCCTCATCTTGTGCGGAACGCCTTTTACACAAGCGCGTTCTTTACATTAATTATGTGTTGTTGCAGTTAAAATGTGTATATATTAGGGATGTAGCGGATGTCATTTTTTCACATCCGCGGATGCGGATGCGGATGAGGATGTTTGATTTCAACATCCGCGGATGCGGATGTTACATTTCGTTATTTTTTAGGAATATATTCGAGATTTGTTGTGTTTAACGTATATAATAAGTTATTATATAGAGAGAGCTGTAGCTATAATGTAGTTATAATTGATAATTGTACAATAATTGCTGTACTTTTCTCTGAACATATAAATAATATCAAAGCATCTAACATATAGAAATCAATTAGTGAATTCGTCTGCAAATAAATTCGTTATATTTTGTTGAGTTTCAGCCACAATTAGAAACCATAATTGTGTTACCATGCTGCGGGACGTGAACCCAACTCAAAATGCACCCCCACCGACCTCTTTCCCCAACCTCCACCCTTATAGAAAGAGATCTTTAATTAGCTTCATAACTAGTTATATTAAGTTTAAAGTTTTATTAGGCATATTTATAAATGAGTAATTAAAATAAAGTAAACTAAGATGTTCATCGTTAATGTTCAAAACTTAATTATAGGAAGGTATTGCTTAAGGAACATTAATTTTTCTGCCTTTTCTGCTGCCAGTCTGTTTCTCTTTTCATCATATATTAATCCAGCACTGCTAAATAATCTCTCGCTTGGTACGTTTGTTGGAGGACAGACTAATGTTTCCTTGCAAGTTTACTCAAGTATATAGATAGATATTCTGCGTATTTTTCCACCAACTAATAGGATTGTCACATGCAGCCAGCATTTTCTTGGGATAGCTCTCGATCATTTTTACTACATCTTTTGACATCGCGTAGGTCTCGTCATTGCTGCTTGACTCAAGAAACTGAGAGACAGATTCTGTGATAGATTTGCTTGTTGAAGGTGTTGGTTCTGTCACTGAAACTTTTATTCTTTTGGTGGGTGGCGAAGCGACAGATTCAAGAGATGAAGCTCTTCAACTGCTTTGCCAAGTGATGATTTAACTCGTTCTAATGTACTAGGTGAAAATAACTTAGCTTTGTAACGTGGATCTAAGTAGGTTGCAAGAGAGTAACTTCATACAAGAACAGCCTCTCGTCTTGTCGCTTGCATCACTTTTGCGCACAATGAACTAGTTCTATTAATATAGTAGAATTGATAATTTCCGCTTATTAATGACGTTTTATCTCAACGGTCCACAACCGCACGACATCCGCAGTCCAAAGTGCGGATGCGGACGCGGATGCGGATGCGAGAAAATGTGCGGATGTTCCGCGGATGCGGATGCGGATGCGGATGTGACTACCTACTAGTATATATATATATATATATATATATTAAAAACTGCTTCTTTAAAACTGCTTCTATGTGAAACAATGCAAAGGTCGCAGGTTCGATTCCTGTACGGGCTACCAGGCGCCTCGGTGTGTAGGGTTAGCGTTGATGACTACGGATCCATCGGCCCGGGTTCGAGACCCGACGGCAGCCGGCGCGCAGCAAAACCAGCTGTTCACCCTTCCACACAATAAAGAAAGTGGAAAGTGGTTGGTAGATAAATGGGTACCATAGGTGGCTTAGTGGTTAAGGCCCTGGGCTGCTGATGGGGCGTGGTTCGGATTCCACGTTAAACTGTAGGTCTAAGGTGGAGTGAAAAGCTTGACCTTCTTCAGAATGAACAATTCGGGCGGAAGCTAATGAAAGGTAGCCAAACCAAAGGTTATATATTTATATATATAAAATATATATATATATATATATATTATATATATATATATATTAGGGTGTTTCAAAAAAATGAAATTTTAAAAATTTATTCTCTCATCATTTAAAATTATTCCATTTCATACAAAACTAAAAATTATAAACTTTCATTACAATACAACAAAAATAAAAGGTGCCTCAAGAGAGCCAAAGTTTTTCCAAGATAGTATTATTCATGAATGTTAAAATTACTGTTTTTGTTTTATTAAGATATTTCAGATAGCGGTATTTCTCAAATGTAATGACTATCACAGTACAGTTGACTTCTTGACGTTTGGAAACAATTTCCGGTGTTGCCTCACACATTGGATGAGACATTGGTACTGCTTTCTCATCTTTTGTCAATTTCCCCGAGGAGAGCTCACCGAGAGCTACAGCTCTCTCCGCTGTATCGTTCACGACTTGTAAAGAACCAACAATTTTTTTGCTACTTTGTAATTTTCATCCTCTTCCCATAAAGCTGATCGTTCTTCAGAAAGGTTAGATCAAGGTTCAGTTTGCTGAAGAACTTCTTTGTTGCTGTTGTAACGTAATAGGGTTTCCATGTTCCATCACTAGATGCCTTAAGACGCCTACCTTTTTCACGATTTTCCAATGCAATTACCATTTCCTTTTTTTCGCGAATGTCCACCTCATCGTCAAAGAAGCTGAAAGCAACCAACTCTTCTCCTAAGTACCACAAGTGTCTTTTGAAAACATTGAGAACTGCTTCCGCAAGCTCACGATCATGGAATTCATTGAGCCTTGCCATATATGCTAGATCTAGACGAGGAGAGGAGATTCCCAATGGAGCAGTGAACCAGGCTACCAGATACACACAGACAACAAAATCACAAACCTCGTGATTCCTCTTATTTCTCTGGCAGTTATATTCATTTGATGTCGGAAAAGAAATAATTTGATGGCATAAATGAGCTTTGACATCCATCTTGCTCTGTGTATGGCTCCAGGCCTTTTGAATTTAATACCTCTTGGCGGAGTTTCACCTAGAACTATAATCCACAGCTCCAGCAGTTCCCGGTAATCTTCTCTTGGTTGCTCATCTTTAAGTATTGTTGTAGCAAAAGAAATCAACTGAGTGACATTTGCATCTTCCAGCTCGCCTTGAAGGGGTGTGAAAGATGAGAGATCAAGGGATTTCCAGCTTTCCTTAAATCTCTTAAACAACAGGATTTCTGGTCCTGTAGATAATCCCATCAAGAAAGTGTAGGCCTTTTCGACTTGAAGTTCGAATATATGGTGACGACATGCAAGATTCAACAACTCCCTGCCAAGTTATTTTCGATAAGGATGCATGCACCACCACGTCCACCCGTATTTGACGGTGTTGTATCAAAGCTCATGGCATTCACCGAGTCTTGAAGATTGAAATTTCGTAATGTAGAAACCACCGCATCAGCTTGAGCAACACCAGTTCCAGATGAAATTTTTGGAATGGCAAGTATTTCTTCGACACCTCACAAGATACAATAATTGGCAGTCTATCTACCTTTTCTTTACCAGTCAAATCAAGCATAATTTTTCCATCCCAGTGAACAACAAGCACCTTATTGACCAAGGATTCTTTAATTTTCTTTTCATGCTGTATTGCAGCTTCTAGGCGGTGCTTCTTTCTGGCTCTGTATACCGTTGAATGGCTGACGGAAATCTCAGGACGCTGAATCACTTGACTCCTTATTAGTGACGTTAGGAGATGAACAGCCTCCCTATCACTCATGAAAGTTATGTCTGGAGTGGTGCAGAGGTCTGGAGTCATGATGGACTTTTGTTTTTTTGCAATTGAAGTTCCCCCAGTTGTACCTCCAACAGTTTGCAAGTAATCAGAATCATGAGAAGAGGAGGAACTCTCTGTATCTGATTTAGTAGAATCACTTGTTTTAGTCGAATCCACAGTTTTTGATGTGCTTGCTATTTCTTTCTTGCATCTTTGTTTTCTCTTTTCTTCATTTGCTACTCTTTCAAAACGTCGCCTTTCCTTCTCCATTGTTACCTTGTCTATTCCAGCCATAGTTCCCCGTCATCCAGGCTCTCTTGAGCTTGCAAGAACTGAAGGTCCTCGGGGTTCTGGATCAGTTTTGCTGCATCAGCGTGAGCTATATCAAATAGATTTGGGAAAGTGCTGATAAAATCTTCTCTTTTCTTGTTTTCTGTAGTAGAACTTCTAGTTTTATTCTTTTGTAGCTGCTTCCATGTGGCATACAAACCTTCAATTTTTGTAATAACATGTTGTTTGGGTCTAGTTGGGATTCTGGCTTTGTTCCAGAATAGCAATATTTCATCAAAGTTTGAAATAAAAACCCACTCTAATAGACAGAGTTTATTTCCACGACAGTTTCGACGCCCACTGGCATCTCCTCGGGTGGATACAGTGGTTTCGTGTTTCTGTATCCACCCGAGGAGGATGCCAGTGGGCGTCGAAACTGTCGTGGAAATAAACTCTGTCTATTAGAGTGGGTTTTTATTTTCATATTTTGACCTTCACGTAGAAAAAAGTGAAGTTTTTTTTTTGCATTTATCAAAAGTTTGTTGGCTGCTTCTTTAATTGTGTCATTCTCTTCCAGATGGAAGTAATAAAATCGCTTCAGGACATCTCCAATACATGGTAACTTAGATCCCTGATACTGTGAGCGAGACTGCTCCCTATAAGAAAAATTTCTTGTCTTTTTGCCTAGCTGCCATGAATCTGAAACAAAAGAATTATATGAAAGTTATCAACATACTGTTACTGTTTCATAACTGTTTCTATTTAGTTTATTTTTATTAACTTAAGAAATGTACAGTGTTGGTGGGTCAACTAGTGACAAGTTAAAGAGCAAAACACAATTCCAACAAACTAATTTCCAACAATACTACAAAATAATTTTATGTGCTCAATTAAATAAAAAAAAAAAAATTTCGAGAACATACCTTAAGCTTTACGTACCTAATATTACATTTATAAATAATGAATTTGAATAAAAATAACTAAATAACGGCATATAATGCTGAAATAAATAGTTATTAATTTCTCAAGTTTGTCAGATTTTAAAATAATCTTGTTATGAATGTCGTTATTTATCGATTTTACCCAAGCAAGCCAAACTTTACAAGGCATGAGGCACCTTAAGATGTTCATTAAACTTCACAAAATTCCATAACATCAGTTTACACAACTAATCGAATATTTTGAGAGGGTGAGACTTTCAAAAAAAAAAAAAGAAATTCAACCCTTATAAGGGTGAAACACCCTTATATATATATATATATATATATATATATATATATATATATATATACAGGGTGTCCCATAAGTCCGGCATCATAGGAAAAATAATAAAAAAAGGCAAAACAAAAGCTTTTATTTACAGAACGTGCTCAATATGTCCACCATTGTTTTATTGTTCCGTAGTCCATTCACAAATTCCATCCGCCCGTCGGGATCATCTTCGCTTAATTTCTGTAGGATCTGAAGTTTATATGGATGCCATTTGTGAGCCTGAAGAATGCGATGGATGCTACTTTTCGACACTCCTGTCTCGGCGGACAATCGCCGAAGAGACTTATTGAGACTTCTGTTAAAATGAGCCAGGATAGCAGTCGCTGTATCATCGTCAGTGGACCTCCTTGAAGGTCCACTGTGTGGTTTATCTTCTATGGATCTGTTTCCTTAAACTTTGCAACAAGTCTTCTAACACAATCTGTGTTATTGGCTCACGGTCTGGATGCAGTCTGTTAAATTCAGCAGCGGCCTCTCTTTGACTCCGATTTCTTATGAGTAGAATTATCGGATTCGTTCTTCCTTGCTCACAGACATTTGGCCTGTAGAAAGAGAAAAATATGAATTATGGTTTGTAGAAATAGAAAAATATGAATTTCTCCTATGATGCCGGACTTATGGGACACTCTGTGTATATATATATATATATATATATATATATATATATAATATATATATTATATAATTATATCACAATTCACAACCATCTTGAAGTGGCAGATCACCTACAATTTCTTGTTCCTCTTTAAAAGTTTATAACATTTAAGTTTTTCTGTGAGCTACCTTGGTATAAAAATACATTTTTCTTAACTGAAATTATCGTTTTTTACACCAATATAGAAAGTACAGATTTATTTAAATATTAGCAAGATTTCATTCTTATCGTAAAGTATCGCGATACATACTGTATAATGTATATCGGTATCGATATCGCTTTAGCAATCTATAAAGTATCAATGTATCGGTATTGCTTTAGACGATATACGAGTATCGATGTATCGGTATCGCCTTAGGGATTTTCGAGTATCGATGCCTATCACTGATAATGGAAATAAGTAGGTTTCAATAGAAAGAAACTAGCAAAAGATCGGCGCTATCCGCCGATTTTGCTAGATCTGCGGTGCTTGGACCTTCGACCAAAACCGAATTGTGGGCCTACGGCGTATTTTATTTTGAACATCAATAGCCCTTTATCTGGATATCGTTCCCATTCCTCTCACCTTGGGCCTCAGTAATTGGGGTGCCTGTGGCCCTCCAATTACTGGCGAACCAATTATTCGGTCAATAAAACTACAGAAAAGAACGCAGCCATGAAAATCTAAAACTTCACAAATCTTGATACGATGAACTCGGATGTGAAGCTCAGATTTTCATGACTGCGTTCTTTTCTATAGTTTTATTGACCAAATAATTGACCCGACAGTAACTGGGGGGTCGCAGGTCCCTAATTACTGGAGGTTCAATTATTTGGTCAATAAAACTATAGAAAAGAACGCAGTCATGAAAATCTTGAGCTTCACATCCGAGTTCATCGTATCAAGATTTGTGAAGTTTTAGATTTTCATGGCTGCGTTCTTTTCTGTAGTTTTATTGACCGAATAATTGGTTCGCCAGTAATTGGAGGGCCACAGGCACCCCAATTACTGAGGCCCAAGGTGAGAGGAATGGGAACGATATCCAGATAAGGGCTATTGATGTTCAAATAAAATACGCCGTAGCCCACAATTCGGTTTTGGTCGAAGGTCCAAGCACCGCAGATCTAGCAAAATCGGCGGATAGCGCCGATCTTTTGCTAGTTTCTTTCTATTGAAACCTACTTATTTCCATTATCAGTGATAGGCATCGATACTCGAAAATCCCTAAGGCGATACCGATACATCGATACTCGTATATCGTCTAAAGCAATACCGATACATTGATACTTTATAGATTGCTAAAGCGATATCGATACCGATATACATTATACAGTATGTATCGCGATACTTTACGATAAGAATGAAATCTTGCTAATATTTAAATAAATCTGTACTTTCTATATTGGGTGTAAAAAACGATAATTTCAGTTAAGAAAAATGTATTTTATACCAAGGTAGCTCACAGAAAAACTTAAATGTTATAAACTTTTAAAGAGGAACAAGAAATTGTAGGTGATCTGCCACTTCAAGATGGTTGTGAATTGTGATATAATTATATAATATATATATATTATATATATATATATATATATATATATATATATATACACAGAGTGTCCCATAAGTCCGGCATCATAGGAGAAATTCATATTTTTCTATTTCTACAAACCATAATTCATATTTTTCTCTTTCTACAGGCCATAATGTCTGTGAGCAAGGAAGAACGAATCCAGATAATTCTACTCATAAGAAATCGGAGTCAAAGAGAGGCCGCTGCTGAATTTAACAGACTGCATCCAGACCGTGAGCCAATAACACAGAGTTGTGTTAGAAGACTTGTTGCAAAGTTTAAGGAAACAGGATCCATAGAAGATAAACCACACAGTGGACCTTCAAGGAGGTCCACTGACGATGATACAGCGACTGCTATCCTGGCTCATTTTAACAGAAGTCTCAATAAGTCTCTTCGGCGATTGTCCGCCGAGACAGGAGTGTCGAAAAGTAGCATCCATCGCATTCTTCAGGCTCACAAATGGCATCCATATAAACTTCAGATCCTACAGAAATTAAGCGAAGATGATCCCGACGGGCGGATGGAATTTTGTGAATGGACTACGGAACAATAAAACAATGGTGGACATATTGAGCACGTTCTGTAAATAAAAGCTTTTGTTTTGCCTTTTTTATTATTTTTCCTATGATGCCGGACTTATGGGACACCCTGTATATATATATATATATATATATATATATATATATATATAGGGTGTTTCACCCTTATAAGGGTTGAATTTCTTTTTTTTTTTTTTGAAAGTCTCACCCTCTCAAAATATTCGATTAGTTGTGTAAACTGATGTTATGGAATTTTGTGAAGTTTAATGAACATCTTAAGGTGCCTCATGCCTTGTAAAGTTTGGCTTGCTTGGGTAAAATCGATAAATAACAACGACATTCATAACAAGATTATTTTAAAATCTGACAAACTTGAGAAATTAATAACTATTTATTTTCAGCATTATATGCCGTTATTTAGTTATTTTATATTCAAATTCATTATTTATAAATGTAATATTAGGTACGTAAAGCTTAAGGTATGTTCTCGAAATTTTTTTTTTTTTATTTAATTGAGCACATAAAATTATTTTGTAGTATTGTTGGAAATTAGTTTGTTGGAATTGTGTTTTGCTCTTTAACTTGTCACTAGTTGACCCACCAACACTGTACATTTCTTAAGTTATAAAAATAAACTAAATAGAAACAGTTATGAAACAGTAACAGTATGTTGATAACTTTCATATAATTCTTTTGTTTCAGATTCATGGCAGCTAGGCAAAAAAGACAAGAAATTTTTCTTATAGGGAGCAGTCTCGCTCACAGTATCAGGGGATCTAAGTTACCATGTATTGGAGATGTCCTGAAGCGATTTTATTACTTCCATCTGGAAGAGAATGACACAATTAAAGAAGCAGCCAACAAAACTTTTGATAAATGCAAAAAAAAACTTCACTTTTTTCTACGTGAAGGTCAAAATATGAAAATAAAAACCCACTCTAATAGACAGAGTTTATTTCCACGACAGTTTCGACGCCCACTGGCATCCTCCTCGGGTGGATACAGAAACACGAAACCACTGTATCCACCCGAGGAGGATGCCAGTGGGCGTCGAAACTGTCGTGGAAATAAACTCTGTCTATTAGAGTGGGTTTTTATTTTCAAAACTTTTGATGAAATATTGCTATTCTGGAACAAAGCCAGAATCCCAACTAGACCCAAACAACATGTTATTACAAAAATTGAAGGTTTGTATGCCACATGGAAGCAGCTACAAAAGAATAAACTAGAAGTTCTACTACAGAAAACAAGAAAAGAGAAGATTTTATCAGCACTTTCCCAAATCTATTTGATATAGCTCACGCTGATGCAGCAAAACTGATCCAGAACCCGAGGACCTTCAGTTCTTGCAAGCTCAAAGAGAGCCTGGATGACGGGGAACTATGGCTGGAATAGACAAGGTAACAATGGAGAAGGAAAGGCGACGTTTTGAAAGAGTAGCAAATGAAGAAAAGAGAAAACAAAGATGCAAGAAAGAAATAGCAAGCACATCAAAAACTGTGGATTCGACTAAAACAAGTGATTCTACTAAATCAGATACAGAGAGTTCCTCCTCTTCTCATGATTCTGATTACTTGCAAACTGTTGGAGGTACAACTGGGGGAACTTCAATTGCAAAAAAAACAAAAGTCCATCATGACTCCAGACCTCTGCACCACTCCAGACATAACTTTCATGAGTGATAGGGAGGCTGTTCATCTCCTAACGTCACTAATAAGGAGTCAAGTGATTCAGCGTCCTGAGATTTCCGTCAGCCATTCAACGGTATACAGAGCCAGAAAGAAGCACCGCCTAGAAGCTGCAATACAGCATGAAAAGAAAATTAAAGAATCCTTGGTCAATAAGGTGCTTGTTGTTCACTGGGATGGAAAAATTATGCTTGATTTGACTGGTAAAGAAAAGGTAGATAGACTGCCAATTATTGTATCTTGTGATGGTGTCGAAGAAATACTTGCCATTCCAAAAATTTCATCTGGAACTGGTGTTGCTCAAGCTGATGCGGTGGTTTCTACATTACGAAATTTCAATCTTCAAGACTCGGTGAATGCCATGAGCTTTGATACACACCGTCAAATACGGGTGGACGTGGTGGTGCATGCATCCTTATCGAAAATAAACTTGGCAGGGAGTTGTTGAATCTTGCATGTCGTCACCATATATTCGAACTTCAAGTCGAAAAGGCCTACACTTTCTTGATGGGATTATCTACAGGACCAGAAATCCTGTTGTTTAAGAGATTTAAGGAAAGCTGGAAATCCCTTGATCTCTCATCTTTCACACCCCTTCAAGGCGAGCTGGAAGATGCAAATGTCACTCAGTTGATTTCTTTTGCTACAACAATACTTAAAGATGAGCAACCAAGAGAAGATTACCGGGAACTGCTGGAGCTGTGGATTATAGTTCTAGGTGAAACTCCGCCAAGAGGTATTAAATTCAAAAGGCCTGGAGCCATACACAGAGCAAGATGGATGTCAAAGCTCATTTATGCCATCAAATTATTTCTTTTCCGACATCAAATGAATATAACTGCCAGAGAAATAAGAGGAATCACGAGGTTTGTGATTTTTGTTGTCTGTGTGTATCTGGTAGCCTGGTTCACTGCTCCATTGGGAATCTCCTCTCCTCGTCTAGATCTAGCATATATGGCAAGGCTCAATGAATTCCATGATCGTGAGCTTGCGGAAGCAGTTCTCAATGTTTTCAAAAGACACTTGTGGTACTTAGGAGAAGAGTTGGTTGCTTTCAGCTTCTTTGACGATGAGGTGGACATTCGCGAAAAAAAGGAAATGGTAATTGCATTGGAAAATCGTGAAAAAGGTAGGCGTCTTAAGGCATCTAGTGATGGAACATGGAAACCCTATTACGTTACAACAGCAACAAAGAAGTTCTTCAGCAAACTGAACCTTGATCTAACCTTTCTGAAGAACGATCCAGCTTTATGGGAAGAGGATGAAAATTACAAAGTAGCAAAAAAAATTGTTGGTTCTTTACAAGTCGTGAACGATACAGCGGAGAGAGCTGTAGCTCTCGGTGAGCTCTCCTCGGGGAAATTGACAAAAGATGAGAAGCAGTACCAATGTCTCATCCAATGTGTGAGGCAACACCGGAAATTGTTTCCAAACGTCAAGAAGTCAACTGTACTGTGATAGTCATTACATTTGAGAAATACCGCTATCTGAAATATCTTAATAAAACAAAAACAGTAATTTTAACATTCATGAATAATACTATCTTGGAAAAAACTTTGGCTCTCTTGAGGCACCTTTTATTTTTGTTGTATTGTAATGAAAGTTTATAATTTTTAGTTTTGTATGAAATGGAATAATTTTAAATGATGAGAGAATAAATTTTTAAAATTTCATTTTTTTGAAACACCCTAATATATATATATATATATATATATATATATATATATATTTTTAATATATAAATATATAACCTTTGGTTTGGCTACCTTTCATTAGCTTCCGCCCGAATTGTTCATTCTGAAGAAGGTCAAGCTTTTCACTCCACCTTAGACCTACAGTTTAACGTGGAATCCGAACCACGCCCCATCAGCAGCCCAGGGCCTTAACCACTAAGCCACCTATGGTACCCATTTATCTACCAACCACTTTCCACTTTCTTTATTGTGTGGAAGGGTGAACAGCTGGGTTTTGCTGCGCGCCGGCTGCCGTCGGGTCTCGAACCCGGGGCCGATGGATCCGTAGTCATCAACGCTAACCACTACACCACCGAGGCGCCTGGTAGCCCGTACAGGAATCGAACCTGCGACCTTTGCATTGTTTCACATAGAAGCAGTTTTAAAGAAGCAGTTTTAATATATATATATATATATATATATATACTAGTGATGTAGGTCACATCCGCATCCGCATCCGCATCCGCGGAACATCCGCACATTTTCTCGCATCCGCATCCGCGTCCGCATCCGCACTTTGGACTGCGGATGTCGTGCGGTTGTGGACCGTTGAGATAAAACGTCATTAATAAGCGGAAATTATCAAATTCTACTATATTAATAGAACTAGTTCATTGTGCGCAAAAGTGATGCAAGCGACAAGACGAGAGGCTGTTCTTGTATGAAGTTACTCTCTTGCAACCTACTTAGATCCACGTTACAAAGCTAAGTTATTTTCACCTAGTACATTAGAACGAGTTAAATCATCACTTGGCAAAGCAGTTGAAGAGCTTCAATCTCTTGAATCTGTCGCTTCGCCACCCACCAAAAGAATAAAAGTTTCAGTGACAGAACCAACACCTTCAACAAGCAAATCTATCACAGAATCTGTCTCTCAGTTTCTTGAGTCAAGCAGCAATGACGAGACCTACGCGATGTCAAAAGATGTAGTAAAAATGATCGAGAGCTATCACCAAGAAAAATGTCTGGCTGCATGTGACAATCCTATTAGTTGGTGGAAAAATACGCAGAATATCTATCTATACTTGAGTAAACTTGCAAGGAAACATTTAGTCTGTCCTCCAACAAACGTACCAAGCGAGAGATTATTTAGCAGTGCTGGATTAATATATGATGAAAAGAGAAACAGACTGGCAGCAGAAAAGGCAGAAAAATTAATGTTCCTTAAGCATAACCTTCCTATAATTAAGTTTGAACATTAAACGATGAACATCTTAGTTTACTTTATTTTAATTACTCATTTATAAATATGCCTAATAAAACTTTAAACTTAATATAACTAGTTATGAAGCTAATTAAAGATCTCTTTCTATAAGGGTGGAGGTTGGGGAAAGAGGTCGGTGGGGTGCATTTGAGTTGGGTTCACGTCCCGCATCCTGGTAACACAATTATGGTTTCTAATTGTGGCTGAAACTCAACAAAATATAACGAATTTATTTGCAGACGAATTCACTAATTGATTTCTATATTAGTTAGATGCTTGATATTATTTTATATGTTCAGAGAAAAGTACAGCAATTATTGTACAATTAATCAATTATACTACATTATAGCTACAGCTCTCTCTATATAATAACTTATTATATACGTTAAACACAACAAATCTCGAATATATCCTAAAAAATAACGAAAATGTAGACATCCGCATCCGCGGATGTTGAAATCAAACATCCTCATCCGCATCCGCATCCGCGGATGTGAAAAAAATGACATCCGCTACATCACTAATATATACACATTTTAACTGCAAACAACACATAATTAATGTAAAGAACGACGCTTGTGTAAAAGAGCGTTCCGCACAAGATGAGGAGGGAGAACAAACAAATGAAAAATGAGGTACCATATTTATATATATATATATATATATATATATATATATATATATTATATATATATATTATATATATATATATATATATATTAGACTGGTCCAAAAAACAAAAGTTTTGAAATCATAACATGGGACCTCAAATTATTATGAACCTTTATAAGAATAACTTCTGACAAAAATATCAGCTCATTTGAAGTATATTTAGGGGCAGAGCTGGGCACTTGCGGCATATTGCGGTACTGCGGTACTGCTGCACTACCAAACCGGTACCAAACCGGTACGCGGAAATTTGAATGCGGTAGCGGTACTGCGGTACTTTCAGCGATCCTTTGCGGTACTGCGTTATGGGGGCCCGGGGTGGTAGTGCGGTGGTACCGCAAGTACCGCAGTACCGCAAAATATGCCGCAAATGCCCAGCTCTGTTTAGGGGTGCCGCACCACTGTCAAATATATCAGAAATGAAAAAAATTAGTAATACTATATGGTTTGTGGAGGAGTTATCTTCTGTATATATGTTACTTGTGTTGTTGAGATCAAAGCATCATAGCAGTGTAGGAGAGTGTCAAATGGCATCATGCACAAATCAGATGTAAGCAAACTAACTAAATTGCCCGGTTCATCACTCATTTAGACTCAGTGAGTCAGTATTGTATTCAACACCGTTCAGAGAGGTTGTGCGTCTGTGTTACGTGTCACTTGAATACCAATGTAATTTGAACTATACCAGTGGTTTTTAAACAGTTTTTCACTTTACAGTGACATTTTCATTAATTAAATATGGCAAGTTCAGTAGCGACTAGAAAATCAACAGAAATGTGGCTTATTGGACAAACAATTGAGACAATATGTGGAAGAAAGCTACCATCCTATGGTGACGTTCTGCGGCTTATTTTTCATCATCTACATGCCAAAAAGACGTTGAAAGATGCATCTAAAGCTGTTTGCGCTGAAGTATTGAAATTTTGGGAGATGGCAAATATACCAATTGCTGACTATCGCGATGTTAGGAAAAAATAGAAAAGGAGTATTTTAATTATAGAGGACTTCAAAAATGTAAATCTAGACGTTCACAGACACAAATAGATAAAGAAACTTCTTTTCAAGAACGTTTGGACGATTTATTCGATATCGCCCATGCCACTGCTCTGCCAAAAATGACAGTAGAAGAAGACAGAGCTTTTCTACAAGCTCAACGAGAGAAGGGGAGGAGAGGCTACATAGGAAGTGTGGGCAAAATATATGCTCTCAAACATTCTAAGAGAAGATCTAGAGATGAAGCATTTCAACGCCAAATTAAGAAAGAAACTATGAGAAAGAAAATGAACACAACAGTGACTCAATTTTCGTCAAATAGTAGTTCCTCCGAGGAAGAGCCAAGTACATCAAGTACACCAGTCACCATAAAGAAGGAGAAACTTGGTAGTATCAGTAGTAGCAGATACTGCATCTTCTCTTGGATATGAAGTTGATGATATTGTTCTGAGTAGAAGTTCAATACGGAGAAAACGAATATCGGTTCGTTAGCAAATTGCGAATGACACCAAGCAATCATTTGAAACTGATATTCCTCTAACAGTTCATTGGGACGGAAAGCTTATCCACGATCTTACTGGTGATGATAGTGTGGATAGACTTCCAATTATTGTATCAAGCGGAGGAAAATCTAAGCTTCTCTCAGTACCTAAACTTAAATTTGGCACAGGAAAAAATATTGCAGGTGCTGTGGTCGAAGCTTTGGATGACAGGGGGCTACGAGATTGTGTGCAGGCAATGTGCTTTGACACAACTGCAACACTGGCGATAAAAAAGGAGCATGTACTCTTATTGAAAGCATACTTGAACGGCCGCTCCTCGGACTTGCTTGTCGACATCATATTCTCCAAATAGTAATAGCATCTGTCTCTGACAAATGTCACGGCGCTGCCACTGGTGGTCCAGATATCTTGTTATTTAAGCGATGTACCTGAAAAGGCCAGTATAATTGAAAATTGCAAGCAACATTTGACTAAATTACAACCTCGAACAGATTACCGAGAACTCTTAGATTTGACAATCATATACCTTGGAGATGTTCCTCTTGATGGCATTAAATTCCATCAACCCAGAGCGTTGCACCGTGCGCGATGGATGGCGCGAGTGATATATGCAATAAAAATTTGTCTTTTCCACAAACAAATGGAAGTCACTAGACGTGAACTAGAAGTAGGCTGACCATACGTACCGTTTTGAACGGGACAGTACCGTTTTTTTTATATTTCCTGGCCGTCCCGTCGTTTTAATAAAAATGTCAATTTTGTCCCGGTTTATGTACTTACTTTTTCATGAATACAGAATATTACATAACCCCCGTCCCTTTTTTGCCATCCCAATGTCACGTTTTTGTCTCAAGGAAATATGGTCAGCCTAACTAGAAGGGATGCAACGTTTTGCATTATATGCTGTTCGATGCTACGTAAATGAATGGTTTTTAGCACCCATTGCTTCCTCTGCACCAGCTAATGACCTATCTCTTCTCAAGAAACTTCAATCCTACGATGATAAAGAAATATCTGTGGCTACATCTAAAGCGCTCTCTCGCCATCTCCGGTATTTGAATGAAGAGCTCATCGGACTTTCTTTTTTTAATGAAGAAACGTCACTGGAAGTCAAGCGAGAAATGGTGAAGGCGCTGGATGTGAATGGCTCTCAAAATCCTCCTAAAGGGATAAATTTCAATGTGAATGATCCTTACCTACAAGACAAAACACTAGCTAGCTAGTTAGCTCGCAACTTCTTCACAAAATTAGCATTGCCAATGAACTTTTTGGACAGAGATCCTGCTGATTGGAACGCTAATGATGACTACAAAGCTGCTAGCAATTATGTAAAAAATATGAATGTTGTAAATGACAACGCTGAGAGAGGTGTTGCTTTAATTAAGAACTTCAGTGGCCATCTTACGAAAAGTGAAGAACAACTGCAATATCTTCTACAAAGTGTAGAGCAGCACCGTAAGCGTTTTACAAACGTAAAAAAATCTACAATAAAAGAGCGACTTAGATAAAGGAAATAAATGGAATAGAAACAAAATTAGAGGACTGTGGATTAGGCCTATAGGGGATACCAATTAAAGAAAACGCACCGACAACAGCTACCTCAGGGGTGGTGTGGAAACGCTGAAATGAATGATATAAGTGATATAAAAAATATTAATATAAATAATCCGATTGGAGAATAAAATGAAATGTTTGACCTCCGTGCGGCACCTCTAAATATTATATGATTTGTATAAAAATTGGTAACTTTGAAAATTCACCCTTATAGGTTGGACCAGTATAATATATATATACATATACACACACTGTGTATATATATATGTATATGTATATATATATATATATATATATGTGTGTGTATATATATATATATGTGTGTGTGTGTGTGTGTGTATATATATATATATCTATAGAATATATATATATATATATATATATATATATATATATATATATATTAACAAAAAAGCAATACAAATTGACAACTACAACATCCTCCGAGCCGACAGAACAGTGAGACATAAAGGAGGATGTGCTATTTACACACGCGAAAGGCACATGGCAGAAATGGCTATAAGTACCTCAAACCGCTACGTAGAATGTGTAGCAGCAAAAGGTGAAAAATTAGATATGATACTAATTGTAATGTACAGACCCTCAAACACGCCAACCTCAAAATTTTCAGGTTCCATTACAGAGGTAAGAAACTGGGTAAAAGATCTACACTCTCCAACCCCAAATATTTTTCTCTGTGGTGATTTTAATTTCCCATTCATGAAATATTAAAGGATAGGAAAAAATATATGTATACACCAGGACAAGGGAGGCACACGAGAAGTCCAGGAGCAGGTAAAAATGCTACAAGCTCTAGCTGATGAATTTATGTTAACGCAAGAAATAACAGAAAACACAAGAAAAAACAACTGCCTAGATTTGGTGTTCGCAAACAACAGTAATCAAATTGATAATGTAGAAATATCCCCAACTATGATATCGGACCACAGCATCATTGAAATAACAATTAATATAAAGGCAACAGGAAAGGAAAGAACACGCACAACAGAAAGAAGCAAATTCGAAATTTTTTTTTTCACTCCAAACCTATAAACTGGGAAGATGTGACATCCAGCATGGACGTAATAGATTGGAAAACCATTTTCGAAGACAAGACAACGGAGGAGATGTTAATGACGTTAGAGGAGAAGACGTTAGAAATTGTGGAAAAACATGTCGCAAAATACAACAAAGAGGAAAGAGAAGCAGGTTCGAGAGACAAAAGAGGGCATTGTTTCGAAAGAGAAAAAGAATGACTGCAAAATTAAGTAACTCTAAAGATAACATCAGAAAAATATTAAATGATAAACTGCAAAGTATCGATGTCGTCATAGAGGAACTAATTGAGAAGCATACAGAAAGAGAAGAAGACGACCTATAGAAGCGATAAAGACTAACTCAAATACTTCTATAATTTCGCAAGAAGAAAGTCGAAAAACCATGCGACTATCGGACCTTCAAAAACCGAGAACAGTGCTTTATCTCATGATCTAACAGAAGTATCTTAAATATTAAGAGCTCAGTACGAATCATCTTTCAGTATCCCAAAAACTGACAAATTGACATGCGGTAGAAACGCGTTCTTTGAAGGAGAACCACAAGGGGAAAGTATAACGGATTTCGACTTTACGACGGATGATATTACAGAAGCCATAGGGAAACTAAAAACACACTCAACGGCAGGACTGCATAAAAGGAATGCCACACTGATTAAAAACTGCAAGAATGCAATCGCTGAGCCCCTATACTGGATATGGAGACGATCACTAGACACGGGAGAAATACCGATCATCCTGAAGAGCGCGAACATAGTCCCAATATATAGAGGAGATCGATCCGAAGCCAAAAACTATAGGCCAGTCTCGCTTACATCTTATCTCACTAAAATATTCGAAAGAATAGTTAGACAGAAAATCTATGACTTTTTGGAAACTCAGAAAAAATTCAATGATAACCAAAATGGGTTTCGGTGAGGCAGATCATGCCTACCACAACTAAGGGAACACTACAAAACATTATTGATGCACTTGAAAGTAATGAAAATTATGATGTACTATACACAGCCTTTGCTAAAGCGTTCGACAAGTGTGACCATGGAATCATAATACATAAACTGAAATATACGGGAATAACGGGAAAAGTAGGGAAATAGATATATAATTTCCCTAGTGAGCGGCAGCAAGACGTTACAGTAAAAGGAGTATCTTCATCAGAATCAGAGGTCCTCAGCTCAGTACCACGAGGAACATTATTAGCTCAACTACTCTTCATAATCATGCTAACTGACATGGATGATGACGTCACCAGAGACAGCTCAGTAACATCCTTTACCGATGACACAAAGATCAGTAGAAAAATAAGAAACCCAGAAGATATAGGATCCCTACAAACCGACATAATCAGAATCTACAAGTGGACGGAAGACAATAATATGAAGGTTAACACCGAGAAATTTCAGCTATTACGGTACGGAAAAAGAGAAGACCTAAAATCCATGGAATATTATACCCCAAATGGACAGGAAATTCAGAGAAATTCCAAAGCAAAATATTTAAGGGTTGTAATGACAGATAATGCGAAATTTGAAACACAAAATAAGATAGCAGTAAACAGAGCAAAGAGAATAACGGGACACATATTGAGAACCTTTAAACGAAGGGATAGGAATGTAATGATTCCTCTACTGAAAACCATAATCATACCCAAATTGGAATACTGCTCGGTCCTAACATCCCCATAAAAAAAGAAGACATTAGACAGCCAAGATCAACGGGTGCAAAGAACTAAATTACTGGAAAGGTTACGCGAACTAGATACTGGAAAGAAGAGAGAGATACACCATTATTTACACTTGGAAAATAATGGAGAAACTAGTCCCTAATCTTACTCTGAACCCTATAACTCCCCAAACAACGGTAGAAAGTAGAAACGGTAGACTGTGTCGTATTCCCAAATTGAAGGCGAGACAGGGAAGATCGTTAACCCCGAAAGAAAATGGTTTTGTGGTGAGAGGACCAAAACGGTTTAATCAGTTGCCCAAAGACGTAAGAAACACGAAGGGAGTTGCAGTGGACATCTTCAAAAGAAGATTAGATGCCTGGCTCAGAACAATCCCCGATGAACCGGGCGTACCTCGCTATGTGAGGTGGAGAGCACAAGAAACCAACTCACTACTTCACCAGACCAACTCGAGAGGAGGGGCGACAAGCTTGACCTTCGCAAAATGAAGAATCATCGCGCGGAACTTTTGTAAGGTTGTAAGGTATATACTGTATATATTTATAGGCTGACCATACGTACCGTTTTGAACGGGACAGTACCGTTTTTTTTATGGGTTCTGTATGGGTTCTGTCACTGAAGAATAATTGTAAGCTCAATATGTTTATGTACTTATTTTTCATGAATACAGAATATTACATAACCCCCGTCCCTTTTTTGCCATCCCAATGTCCCGTTTTTGTCTCAAGGAAATATGGTCAGCCTATATATATATATAAGCAAACAACCACAGGGAAAAGGAAAAGGAAACACGAAGTCTGTGCGCTTTCGTGATATATTCACATCTTCAAGGAGAAACAAAAATAGGCAGAGTTTACAAAGTAATTGAGTTAAATACACAAGCAAAAAAATTCCCAATCGGCAACTCAAATTAAAGACCATAAAACCCTCTAAAGACTTTCCCAATAGATAACATAATCTGTAGGCTGCTAAATTACTGAATATAAAAGAACTATATAGATGAAATTAGACAAAAAAACCAGTACAGAGAACAAAAATTACTATAACAGTTATTAGAACTAGTATTTAATTAAAGCAGGCAATTAAGTGGCAAGAATTTAATGAAAACAAAGGGAATGGTGCCATCGTCTTACAGAATATTCCAAAATTTCTATAAACAGTCTGAAAAAAATTGTTTTCCCAATAGCCAACCAGTTGAAAAGTCCAATAAACCACCAAGCACACAAAGATTATATACGAAAGAAATATTACAATTAAAATGGACACATAAGAATGTTAACAGTTCTTAAAATAATATTTATTTAACCAAGGCAAACCGACCGTTAAGGGGCAAGAATGCGGTCAAGAAAACAATAGGCCCTTCGCCAACTTTCTAATAATGCACGAGTCTAATTTATACAGCCCAGGGCTAATATAAAGGACTAAGTCCCCATTATTCTTGATCACACTTGATTCAAGTATATTTCTGCTAACAATAGATTTACTAAACCTTAATTTGGAAGCATTCTTCCAGTCAATGGGATGATTAGTATCTCTTACGTGAATGAAAATGGCGTTAGATTCCTGGCCACTTCTTATACGGTATTGATGCTGCTTAATACGTAACTCAAGGGTCTTACCAGTTTGGCCAAAGTAAAATTTATTACATATTGTGCATGGGATTTTATATACACAACCCTGTTCACTTAAAGGGGAGTTCTTAATCAATGAATTCTTAATTACATCTAAATTTTTGAACGCAACATTTACGTTAAAAGTCCTCAGCAGATTCAGCAGATCAAGGAAATTTTCTCTGAATGGTAATACTAAAACATTTTTTGTGTTATAAGGAAACTTGTCCTTTACTTCGTGGAAGGTTTTCTTTGCCATTTTTAAGGACTTATCTATGCAGTTCTTTGGATATTTTAAATCAAACGCAATTTTGTATATTTTACTAATTTCGTCGTCAGTGAACTCTGGGCTACAAATTCGAAGGCCTCTTTGGAACAAAGTAGAAAGAACGGATCGTTTTACGTTAATGTGGTGATCAGAATAATAATGTATATAGGAACAATTATTAGTGGGTTTTCTGTAAATATTGTACTTAAACTTTTTTCCAGACCTATATATTAAAACGTCTAAAAAAGGGATCGAAGAATCGTTTTCTATTTCAACTGTAAAATTGATAGAGGGAGTTAAATTATTAAGTTTGGGTAAGAATTCATTGAGATTTAAAGTCACTGGCCAAAGACAAAGAACATCATCTACATATCTAAACCATGGAACATAATTTGGCAGAATCTTCCTTAATAACTTACTTTCAAAAAACTCCATATATAAGTTACTTAAAATGGGGTAGAGAGGGTTTCCCATCGCCATACCAAATTTCTGCCTAAAATATTCATTATTGAACACAAATTTTGAGTCTACTATGCACAACTTAATTAATTCTATAATTGTAGCCACAGGTAATGGCAAATTATGCTTAACCAATTCTTCGGAAAGAAACGCTAATAGATCCTCCACCGGGACTCTTGTAAATAAAGCGGTAACATCAAATCTTACCAATCTAAAATTGTAATTGACACTGATACTATTTAATTTTTCCACAAGGTCTACATTATTATTTATGTGTGATTGTGAAATTGTGCCGAGGAGAGGATTAAGAATGGAGACAAGCCATTTGGATAGCTTATATGAAATAGATCCTATAGAACTAACAATAGGCCTTGCAGTATTATTTGGCTTATGAGTTTTAATCAGGCCATACATATAGGGTAATGACGGTGAAGTACTCAAAAACTGTTTAAGTAATATTTCATTACCCTTCAAAAGTTGTTTAATTTTCTTGTTAAATACACTGTTCACAGTTTCAAGGGGATTGTTCCTTAATTTCACATAAGTGTCCGCGTCATTCAAAAGATCATACATTTTTCCTAGATAAACGTCTTTATTGAGGATCACTAAGGCATTTGATTTATCGGCTTTGGTTATATGTAGATTCTGATCTTTTCTTAAAGCTTCATAAGAGTCGAAAAACCTCTGTGGACAATTTGGAATAGAGGGCTTAGACATGGCACTATATTTTACATTGGCCAAACTGGTAAGACCCTTGAGTTACGTATTAAGCAGCATCAATACAGTATAAGAAGTGGCCAGGAATCTAACGCCATTTTCATTCACGTAAGAGATACTAATCATCCCATTGACTGGAAAAATGCTTCCAAATTAAGGTTTAGTAAATCTATTGTTAGCAGAAATATACTTGAATCAAGTGTGATCAAGAATAATGCGGACTTGGTCCTTAATATTAGCCCTGGGCTGTATAAATTAGACTCGTGCATTGTTATAGAAAGTTGGCGAAGGGCCTATTGTTTTCTTGACCGCATTCTTGCCCCTTAACGGTTTGCCTTGGTTAAATAAATATTATTTTAAGAACTGTTAACATTCTTATGTGTCCATTTTAATTGTAATATTTCTTTCGTATATAATCTTTGTGTGCTTGGAGGTTTATTGGACTTTTCAACTGGTTGGCTATTGGGAAAACAATTTTTTTCAGACTGTTTATAGAAATTTTGGAATATTCTGTAAGACGATGGCACCATTCCCTTTGTTTTCATTAAATTCTTGCCACTTAATTGCCTGCTTTAATTAAATACTAGTTCTAATAACTGTTATAATAATTTTTGTTCTCTGTACTGTTTTTTTGTCTAATTTCAACTATATAGTTCTTTTATATTCAGTAATTTAGCAGCCTAAAGATTATGTTATCTATTGGGAAAAAATCTTTAGAGGGTTTTATGGTCTTTAATTTGAGTTGCCGATTGGGAATTTTTTTGCTTGTATATTTAACTCATTTACTTTGTAAACGCTGCCTATTTTTCGTTTCTCCTTGAAGATGTTAATATATCACGAAAGGACTCAGACTTCGTGTTTCCTTTTCCTTTTCCCTGTGGTTGTTTGCTTATTAATAAGTTCACGTGTTATTCTGTGATTTTAGTGCATATATATATATATATATATATATATTATATATATATATATATATTAATATATATATATATATGATATATATATATATATGTATATAATATATATATATATATATATATATATATATATATATATATATATATATATATATATAAATAAATATATATATATATGATATATATATATATAAAAAAAAAAATATATATATATATGATGAATAAAACCACGAAGGAAAGGAAACACAGAATGGTGCTCAAGCGCTTTCGTCTAATGACATCCTCAGGAACACTGAAGTACATAAAGAGTTACAAATAAAAATTAAACATTAAGGGATTGTGGGAGGAGCATACAAATTTGTAAGAAAAACTACCGATTTTTAGCACTTGTGCTCGAATCCAAGACAAGATCAAATGAATTGTTTCCAACCAATGTTATAGTTAATTAAAAAAAACAATAAATTGAAAAATAAAAATAAAAACCTTATAAGAGGAGCATACAAATTTATACTGGAAATCTGCCCAGGTTTTAACACTCTGCCCTTCTTGTCTAAGTTCGATATATATAAAAATAAATGAAAATAAAAGTTATTAGAGTAGCATACAATTTTACCTATTTTACCTGACCTATGTAAAAGGAATCACATTGTTTACAACCAATTTTATAGATAATGCCTGAATTATTGGTAGGGCTATTTTTTACTGATACTTTTCACAATATTGTTATATGAAAATACTACATTAATATCCAAAAGTTTAAGTACATTAGCAATGTATAAAAAGACTGGGAAAAATGGAAGTACTAAAATATTCTTTGACAAAGTACGAGTGTTATTATTCACACGATGGAAAGTTCGTTTTGCCTTGTTGAGACAAGATTCCATAAACGCAGATGGATAACACAGATCACTTCCAATACCGTTGATTTTTTCCAATTCGGCATCGATGTATTCCGGACTGGCGATCCTAAGGGCGCGGAAACATTGAAGAAAAAATGGCCTTCTTAGTAGGGGTGTCATGTCCCGAGTAAACGTGTACCTAAGACAAATTGTTTGTTTTTTCCGATAGATACTAAGTTTTAGTATCTATCGGAAAAAAAAAACAATTTGTCCTACGTACACTTTTACTCGGGACATGACACCCCCACTAAGAAGGCCATTTTTTCTTCAATGTTTCTCCGCGCCCTTAGGATCGCCAGTCCGGAATACATCGATGCCGAATTGGAAAAAATCAACGATATTGGAAGTGATCTTTGTTATCCATCTGCGTTTATGGAATCTTGTCTCAACAAGGCAAAACGAACTTTCCATCGTGTGAATAATAACACTCGTACTTTGTCAAAGAATATTTTAGTACTTCCATTTTTCCCAGTCTTTTAGGCATTGCTAATGTACTTAAACTTTTGGATATTAATGTAATATTTTCATATAACAATATTGTGAAAAGTATCATAGTAAAAAATAGCCCTACCAATAATTCAGGCATTATCTATAAAATTGGTTGTAAACAATGTGATTCCTTTTACATAGGTCAGACGGGAAAGGATTTGCACACACGTATAAAACAGCATCAATATTCCGTTAGAACAGGACAGTCGTCCAGTGCCCTTTTTGTCCATTTGTCAGAGTTATCCCACTGTATTTATTGGAATAATGCTTCAGTTTTGTTTCACTCTAGCAACATTGTTAATAGAAATATTCTTGAGTCTGCCATTATCCAATTTACAAATAACTTTAACATAAGCAAAGGTCTTTTTCAACTCGATCCTGTTGTTTTGAATTTCTTCAGAACGGATTTAGATAAGAAGGGTAGAACGCTAAACCTTTGGTAAAATTGTATGCTGCTCTAATAACTTTTATTTTTCAACTTATTTATATATATATCGAACTTAGACAAGAAGGGCAGAGTGTTAAAACCTGGGCAGATTTCCAGTATAAATTTGTATGCTCCTCTTATAAGTTTTTTTATTTTTATTTTTCAATTTATTATTTTTTAATTAACTATAACATTGGTTGGAAACAATTCATTTGATCTTGTGTTGGATTCGAGCACAAGTGCTAAAAATCGGTAGTTTTTCTTACAAATTTGTATGCTCCTCCCACAATCTTTTAATGTTTAATTTTTATTTGTATTTCTCCGTTTATTGTATATACGTATATATATATATATATATATTTTTTTTTTCTGTAACGTGTATATATAGGCTGTAACTCTTTATGTACTTCAGTGTTCCAGAGGATGTCATTAGACGAAAGCGCTTGAGCACCATTCTGTGTTTCCTTTCCTTCGTGGTTTTACTCATCATAAATATTTTTCACCTGTTACTTTCGTGAAATAATTTTCATATATATATATATGGGAATGAACTAAGAATGGTTCTCTGAGGTTTTTTATGATACACACAGACCGTGCATGGAAGAAGGAACTCTTCTAGGATAATTAAATCCACTATAGTCCGAATAAGTAATGGTAAATGACAAATAATATAGTTTTTCTTTTTAATGATGCTAGCCCGACGTGGGCAACGGGTCCCTCGCAAAGAGGTCCCAAAAATATAGCTTCCCTCACCAGCTATCTGCGAAGCAGATAGGATCCAGCTTTGGGACAGGATCTAGGGTTTAAAGCAGCCTAGCCCAGCTACATTTAGAACCTCAATATAAGCAAAAGACTCGCTGCCTTCACGTCAGATTGATATACACAGACCGTGCATGGAGCAAGAAACTCTTCTAGGACAATTAAATCCACTATAGTCCGAATAAGTAATGGTAAATGACAAATACTATACTCGCATCATTAAAAAAAAACTATAGTATTTTTCATTTACCATTACTTATTCGGACTATAGTGGATTTAATTGTCCTAGAAGAGTTTCTTGCTCCATGCACGGTCTGTGTATATCATATATACAGTATATATTATATATATATATATATTATATATATATATATATATTATATATATACACACAGGGCTATTAAAATGATTCATCCAATTTCAACTGAGAATACTTCCGTACCTATGAACCGTGCATCAACTGGGCATACACCACATGAAAGAGGAAATCTTTGAGTTTTACAAGATCACCGCGACAGGGCTCCAAAGTCAAGCCGTGGCCTAGCTAGCAACAAACAGTCAGTGTGAAAATGGCGTCCGCACAGCAGAAGGCGTTTTGTGTGTTGCAGTTTTCGAGCTCCACAGCTGGCCCCTAGGTCGCCGGATCTTACACCGTGCGACTTCTTCCTTTGGGGGTACGTTAAGGATACTGTGTACGTGCCACCGTTGCCCACATCTTTGGATGAGCTCCGAACTCGCATTGTTACTGCCGTAGAGTCAGTGACAACGGACATGCTGGAGCGAGTATGGGAGGAATTCGACTATCGTGTCGACGTTACTCGTGTAACTAGGGGAAGTCATATAGAGCATTTACGAGGTGAGAGACAAATTTGGACAGTTTTTTCTTTTGGTTGATGTATCACAAATCACTCTGTATTTGTAACATTAAAAAATATTCTCATTTGAAATCAGGTGAATTATTTTCAATAGCCCTGTATACACATAAAAATGTGTATATATATATATGTATATATATATATATATATATATATATATAATATATATTATATATATATGTGTGTGTGTATATATATATATATATATATATATATATATATATATATAATATATCATATACATTTTAACTGCAAACAACACACAGTATAATTAATGTAAAGAACGATGCTTGTGTAGAAGAGCTTTCCGCACAAGATGAGGAGGGAGAACAAGCAAATGAAAAATGAGGTACCTTACAGGAATCGAACCCGGGATCATCCAATTGCCAGTCGGATATGTTAACCCCTACACCTTGGACCCCGATTAGTCAGTACTCGTAATTCTCCTACGAGTACTGACTAATCGGGATCCTTGGTGTAGTGGTTAACATATCCGACCGGCAATTGGATGATTCCGGGTTCGATTCCTGGGAGGTACCTCATTTTCCATTTGCTTGTTCTCCCTCTTCATCTTGTGCGGAAACGCTCTTCTACACAAGCGTCGTTCTTTACATTAATTATACTGTGTGTTGTTTGCAGTTAAAATGTATATATATGTACGGCATGCGAAGGTGCCCCCTCAGGCATTTGATTCCGCTCGTATGTAGGAGAATTACGAGTACTGACTAGTCGGGGTCCTTGGTGTAGTGGTTAATATATCCGACCGGCAATTGGATGATCCCGGGTTCGATTCCTGGGAGGTACCTCATTTTTCATTTGCTTGTTCTCACTTCTCATCTTGTGCGGAACGCTCTTCTACACAAGCGTCGTTCTTTACATTAATATATAATATATATATAATATATATATTATGTATATATATATATATATATATATATATATATATACATATATATATATATATATGGTGTCCGAGAATTATCTGTACAATGTTTGGCTGTTATTAAAAGTCAACCATGAAGTGTAGAAATTCCAGTGTTGTCCCATTTTACAGAGAATCTCATTAAGCTTTTTCTGATACCAAGTTTTGACAAGTTTTTTAGAAATTCCAGTGTGTCCGAACATTATCTGTACAATTTCATCTTTTAATAAAATTCTTGATAACACACGTAAAATTCTTAAACAAGATTATTTAGAATCTGTATTTTCAAAAGTTTCTTTTATTAAAGTAACGTTGTTACAAACATTCGATATGTGCCCCATTAGTGATTCGCAAAACATCCAATCGATACTCCAAATGTTGCCATGTACGCTGCAGCATATCCCATCAATTCGCTCAATAGCAGCTGTGATTCTTGCTTTTAATAATCAATGTCTGTCACCCGCGTACATTTCTAAAAAACTTGTCAAAACGTGGTATCAGAAAAACTTAATGAGATTCTCTGTAAAATGGGACAACCACTGGAATTTCTACACTTCATGGTTGACTTTTAATAACAGCCAAAAATTGTACAGATAATTCTCGGACACCCGGTATATATATATATATATATATATATATATATTAGGGGTAGTCGAAGTTGGTACCAGAAAGCGAATAAACATCCAGTAGTTGTCGTTTCATCTATGAAATGTGAAAATCACAAAGAAATGCATTTTGATAAAAGATCAGAATGCGAATTTAGCTTTTAAGTTTTTAATTTTTTCTGTTGTCGCTTCATGCGTAAAATCCCGTATGTGGCATACGCGCAACCAAAACAAAGCAAACCGGAGGGGGGGCAAGAGGGGGCAGTTGCCCCTTGGAAATTTGTGTTTGCCCACGCAACGACTTCTATAATTCTACTGCAGCTCAGTCAGTGTTTCCACATTCAAGGAAATGTCGTTTACTTTACCTTTACTTTACCGAAGTGCCGTGTCGTTGAACTTAGAAGTGTTAAAAAACTATACTGAAAGATATAGTAATGGAATTATTTGCAAAGATCATTATATTGAGTGTTTTATTTATTTTTTCTCTCGAAAACCTTTTGGTCAATTTCACTGAAACTTACACGATTATAGTTAATCTAGTATCATAAACTATAAAAAATGGACTTGACTGGTAGAAAAAAAAATGCACTGCGACCACTACAAGTAAAAACCGTCATCTCCCCTTATCATAGCCTGCTTTCGTGCTAAATTTATGTACTTATATTACTAAGTACATAAATTTAGCACCGAAAGCAGGCTATGATAAGGGAGATGCGGTTTTTACTCGTAGTGGTCGCAGTGCATTTTTTTTTCTACCTAATAAAGAACTAATAAGAACTAAGAACTAATAAGTTAGTGAAATTAATACAAAATATTTACAACATATTCGTTGTTCGAATGTTCTAACACTTGTATCTATTTTAGACCAAAAGGTTTTCGAGAGAAAAAATAAATAAACACTCAATATAATGATCTTTGCAAATAATTCCATTACTATATCTTTCAGTATAGTTTATTTAACACTTCTAAGTTCAACGACACGGCACTTCGGTAAAGTAAAGGTAAAGTAAACGACATTTCCTTGAATGTGGAAACACTGACTGAGCTGCAGTAGAATTATAGAAGTCGTTGCGTGGGCAAACACAAATTTCCAAGGGGGGCAACTGCCCCCTCTTGCCCCCCCTCCGGTTTGCTTTGTTTTGGTTGCGCGTATGCCACATACGGGATTTTACGCATGAAGCGACAACAGAAAAAATTAAAAACTTAAAAGCTAAATTCGCATTCTGATCTTTTATCAAAATGCATTTCTTTGTGATTTTCACATTTCATAGATGAAACGACAACTACTGGATGTTTATTCGCTTTCTGGTACCAACTTCGACTACCCCTAATATATTATATATATATATATATATATATACCGGGTGTCCGAGAATTATCTGTACAATTTTTGGCTGTTATTAAAAGTCAACCATGAAGTGTAGAAATTCCAGTGGTTGTCCCATTTTAACAGAGAATCTCATTAAGTTTTTTCTGATACCACGTTTTGACAAGTTTTTTAGAAATGTACGCGGGTGACAGACATTGATTATTTAAAAGCAGAATCACAGCTGCTATTGAGCGAATTGATGTGGATATGCTGCAGCGTACATGGCAACATTTGAGTATCGATTGGATGTTTTGCGAATCACTAATGGGGCACATATCGAATGTTTGTAACAACGTTACTTTAATAAAAAACTTTTGAAAATACAGATTCTAATAATCTTGTTTAAGAATTTTACGTGTGTTATCAAGAATTTTATTAAAGATGAAATTGTACAGATAATGTTCGGACACACTGGAATTTCTAAAAAACTTGTTAAAACTTGGTATCAGAAAAAGCTTAATGAGATTCTCTGTAAAATGGGACAACACTGGAATTTCTACACTTCATGGTTGACTTTTAATACAGCCAAACTTGTACAGATAATTCTCGGACACCATATATATATATATATATGTTATATATATATATATATATATATATATATATATATACATATATATATATATATATATATATTATATATTAATGTAAAGAACGACGCTTGTGTAGAAGCGTTCCGCACAAGATGAGAAGTGAAACAAGCAAATGAAAAATGAGGTACCTCCCAGGAATCGAACCCGGGATCATCCAATTGCCGGTCGGATATATTAACCACTACACCAAGGACCCCGACTAGTCAGTACTCGTAATTCTCCTACATACGAGCGGAATCAAATGCCCTGAGGGGGCACCTTCGCATGCCGTACATATATATACATTTTAACTGCAAACAACACACAGTATAATTAATGTAAAGAACGACGCTTGTGTAGAAGAGCGTTTCCGCACAAGATGAAGGGGGAACAAGCAAATGGAAAATGAGGTACCTCCCAGAATCGAACCCGGAATCATCCAATTGCCGGTCGGATATGTTAACCACTACACCAAGGATCCCGATTAGTCAGTACTCGTAGGAGAATTACGAGTACTGACTAATCGGGGTCCAAGGTGTAGGGGTTAACATATCCGACTGGCAATTGGATGATCCCGGGTTCGATTCCTGTAAGGTACCTCATTTTTCATTTGCTTGTTCTCCCTCCTCATCTGTGCGGAAAGCTCTTCTACACAAGCATCGTTCTTTACATTAATTATACTGTGTGTTGTTTGCAGTTAAAATGTATATGATATATTATATATATATATATATATATATATATATATATATATATACACACACACACATATATATAATATATATATATATATATATATTTATATATATATATATATATACATATATATAATATACACATTTTTATGTGTATACAGGGCTATTGAAAATAATTCACCTGATTTCAAATGAGAATATTTTTTAATGTTACAAATACAGAGTGATTTGTGATACATCAACCAAAAGAAAAACTGTCCAAATTTTGTCTCTCACCTCGTAAATGCTCTATATGACTTCCCCTAGTTACACGAGTAACGTCGACACGATAGTCGAATTCCTCCCATACTCGCTCCAGCATGTCCGTTGTCACTGACTCTACGGCAGTAACAATGCGAGTTCGGAGCTCATCCAAAGATGTGGGCAACGGTGGCACGTACACAGTATCCTTAACGTACCCCCAAAGGAAGAAGTCGCACGGTGTAAGATCCGGCGACCTAGGGGCCAGCTGTGGAGCTCGAAAACTGCAACACAAAAACGCCTTCTGCTGTGCGGACGCCATTTTCACACTGACTGTTTGTTGCTAGGCTAGGCCACGGCTTGACTTTGGAGCCCTGTCGCGGTGATCTTGTAAAACTCAAAGATTTCCTCTTTCATGTGGTGTATGCCAGTTGATGCACGGTTCATAGGTACGGAAGTATTCTCAGTTGAAATTGGATGAATCATTTTAATAGCCCTGTGTGTATATATATATATATATATATATATATATATATTATATATATATATATAATATATATACTGTATATATGATATACACAGACCGTGCATGGAGCAAGAAACTCTTCTAGGACAATTAAATCCACTATAGTCCGAATAAGTAATGGTAAATGAAAAATACTATAGTTTTTCTTTTTAATGATGCGAGTATAGTATTTGTCATTTACCATTACTTATTCGGACTATAGTGGATTTAATTGTCCTAGAAGAGTTTCTTGCTCCATGCACGGTCTGTGTATATCAATCTGACGTGAAGGCAGCGAGTCTTTTGCTTATATTGAGGTTCTAAATGTAGCTGGGCTAGGCTGCTTTAAACCCTAGATCCTGTCCCAAAGCTGGATCCTATCTGCTTCGCAGATAGCTGGTGAGGGAAGCTATATTTTTGGACCTCTTTGCGAGGGACCCGTTGCCCACGTCGGGCTAGCATCATTAAAAAGAAAAACTATATTATTTGTCATTTACCATTACTTATTCGGACTATAGTGGATTTAATTATCCTAGAAGAGTTCCTTCTTCCATGCACGGTCTGTGTGTATCATAAAAAACCTCAGAGAACCATTCTTAGTTCATTCCCATATATATATATGAAAATTATTTCACGAAAGTAACAGGTGAAAAATATTTATGATGAGTAAAACCACGAAGGAAAGGAAACACAGAATGGTGCTCAAGCGCTTTCGTCTAATGACATCCTCTGGAACACTGAAGTACATAAAGAGTTACAGCCTATATATACACGTTACAGAAAAAAAAAATATATATATATATATATACGTATATACAATAAACGGAGAAATACAAATAAAAATTAACATTAAAAGATTGTGGGAGGAGCATACAAATTTGTAAGAAAAACTACCGATTTTTAGCACTTGTGCTCGAATCCAACACAAGATCAAATGAATTGTTTCCAACCAATGTTATAGTTAATTAAAAAATAATAAATTGAAAAATAAAATAAAAAAACTTATAAGAGGAGCATACAAATTTATACTGGAAATCTGCCCAGGTTTTAACACTCTGCCCTTCTTGTCTAAGTTCGATATATATATAAATAAGTTGAAAAATAAAAGTTATTAGAGCAGCATACAATTTTACCAAAGGTTTAGCGTTCTACCCTTCTTATCTAAATCCGTTCTGAAGAAATTCAAAACACAGGATCGAGTTGAAAAGACCTTTGCTTATGTTAAAGTTATTTGTAAATTGGATAATGGCAGACTCAAGAATATTTCTATTAACAATGTTGCTAGAGTGAAACAAAACTGAAGCATTATTCCAATAAATACAGTGGGATAACTCTGACAAATGGACAAAAAGGGCACTGGACGACTGTCCTGTTCTAACGGAATATTGATGCTGTTTTATACGTGTGTGCAAATCCTTTCCCGTCTGACCTATGTAAAAGGAATCACATTGTTTACAACCAATTTTATAGATAATGCCTGAATTATTGGTAGGGCTATTTTTTACTATGATACTTTTCACAATATTGTTATATGAAAATATTACATTAATATCCAAAAGTTTAAGTACATTAGCAATGCCTAAAAGACTGGGAAAAATGGAAGTACTAAAATATTCTTTGACAAAGTACGAGTGTTATTATTCACACGATGGAAAGTTCGTTTTGCCTTGTTGAGACAAGATTCCATAAACGCAGATGGATAACAAAGATCACTTCCAATATCGTTGATTTTTTCCAATTCGGCATCGATGTATTCCGGACTGGCGATCCTAAGGGCGCGGAGAAACATTGAGAAAAATGGCCTTCTTAGTGGGGGTGTCATGTCCCGAGTAAAAGTGTACGTAGGACAAATTGTTTTTTTTTTCCGATAGATACTAAAACTTAGTATCTATCGGAAAAAACAAACAATTTGTCTTAGGTACACGTTTACTCGGGACATGACACCCCTACTAAGAAGGCCATTTTTTCTTCAATGTTTCCGCGCCCTTAGGATCGCCAGTCCGGAATACATCGATGCCGAATTGGAAAAAATCAACGGTATTGGAAGTGATCTGTGTTATCCATCTGCGTTTATGGAATCTTGTCTCAACAAGGCAAAACGAACTTTCCATCGTGTGAATAATAACACTCGTACTTTGTCAAAGAATATTTTAGTACTTCCATTTTTCCCAGTCTTTTTATACATTGCTAATGTACTTAAACTTTTGGATATTAATGTAGTATTTTCATATAACAATATTGTGAAAAGTATCAGTAAAAAATAGCCCTACCAATAATTCAGGCATTATCTATAAAATTGGTTGTAAACAATGTGATTCCTTTTACATAGGTCAGGTAAAATAGGTAAAATTGTATGCTACTCTAATAACTTTTATTTTTCATTTATTTTTATATATATCGAACTTAGACAAGAAGGGCAGAGTGTTAAAACCTGGGCAGATTTCCAGTATAAATTTGTATGCTCCTCTTATAAGGTTTTTATTTTTATTTTTCAATTTATTGTTTTTTTTAATTAACTATAACATTGGTTGGAAACAATTCATTTGATCTTGTCTTGGATTCGAGCACAAGTGCTAAAAATCGGTAGTTTTTCTTACAAATTTGTATGCTCCTCCCACAATCCCTTAATGTTTAATTTTTATTTGTAACTCTTTATGTACTTCAGTGTTCCTGAGGATGTCATTAGACGAAAGCGCTTGAGCACCATTCTGTGTTTCCTTTCCTTCGTGGTTTTATTCATCATATATATATATATTTTTTTTTTTATATATATATATATCATATATATATATATTTATTTATATATATATATAATATATATATATATATATATATAATATTATATATATAATATATATTATATACATATATATATATATATCATATATATTAATATATTTATATATATATATATATATATATATATATATATATATATATATATGCACTAAAATCACAGAATAACACGTGAACTTATTAATAAGCAAACAACCACAGGGAAAAGGAAAAGGAAACACGAAGTCTGAGTCCTTTCGTGATATATTAACATCTTCAAGGAGAAACGAAAATAGGCAGCGTTTACAAAGTAAATGAGTTAAATATACAAGCAAAAAAATTCCCAATCGGCAACTCAAATTAAGACCATAAAACCCTCTAAAGATTTTTTCCCAATAGATAACATAATCTTTAGGCTGCTAAATTACTGAATATAAAAAACTATATAGTTGAAATTAGACAAAAAAACAGTACAGAGAACAAAATTATTATAACAGTTATTAGAACTAGTATTTAATTAAAGCAGGCAATTAAGTGGCAAGAATTTAATGAAAACAAAGGGAATGGTGCCATCGTCTTACAGAATATTCCAAAATTTCTATAAACAGTCTGAAAAAAATTGTTTTCCCAATAGCCAACCAGTTGAAAAGTCCAATAACCTCCAAGCACACAAAGATTATATACGAAAGAAATATTACAATTAAAATGGACACATAAGAATGTTAACAGTTCTTAAAATAATATTTATTTAACCAAGGCAAACCGTTAAGGGGCAAGAATGCGGTCAAGAAAACAATAGGCCCTTCGCCAACTTTCTATAACAATGCACGAGTCTAATTTATACAGCCCAGGGCTAATATTAAGGACCAAGTCCGCATTATTCTTGATCACACTTGATTCAAGTATATTTCTGCTAACAATAGATTTACTAAACCTTAATTTGGAAGCATTTTTCCAGTCAATGGGATGATTAGTATCTCTTACGTGAATGAAAATGGCGTTAGATTCCTGGCCACTTCTTATACTGTATTGATGCTGCTTAATACGTAACTCAAGGGTCTTACCAGTTTGGCCAATGTAAAATATAGTGCCATGTCTAAGCCCTCTATTCCAAATTGTCCACAGAGGTTTTTCGACTCTTATGAAGCTTTAAGAAAAGATCAGAATCTACATATAACCAAGCCGATAAATCAAATGCCTTAGTGATCCTCAATAAAGACGTTTATCTAGGAAAAATGTATGATCTTTTGAATGACGCGGACACTTATGTGAAATTAAGGAACAATCCCCTTGAAACTGTGAACAGTGTATTTAACAAGAAAATTAAACAACTTTTGAAGGGTAATGAAATATTACTTAAACAGTTTTTGAGTACTTCACCGTCATTACCCTATATGTATGGCCTGATTAAAACTCATAAGCCAAATAATACTGCAAGGCCTATTGTTAGTTCTATAGGATCTATTTCATATAAGCTATCCAAATGGCTTGTCTCCATTCTTAATCCTCTCCTCGGCACAATTTCACAATCACACATAAATAATAATGTAGACCTTGTGGAAAAATTAAATAGTATCAGTGTCAATTACAATTTTAGATTGGTAAGATTTGATGTTACCGCTTTATTTACAAGAGTCCCGGTGGAGGATCTATTAGCGTTTCTTTCCGAAGAATTGGTTAAGCATAATTTGCCATTACCTGTGGCTACAATTATAGAATTAATTAAGTTGTGCATAGTAGACTCAAAATTTGTGTTCAATAATGAATATTTTAGGCAGAAATTTGGTATGGCGATGGGAAACCCTCTCTACCCATTTTAAGTAACTTATATATGGAGTTTTTTGAAAGTAAGTTATTAAGGAAGATTCTGCCAAATTATGTTCCATGGTTTAGATATGTAGATGATGTTCTTTGTCTTTGGCCAGTGACTTTAAATCTCAATGAATTCTTACCCAAACTTAATAATTTAACTCCCTCTATCAATTTTACAGTTGAAATAGAAAACGATTCTTCGATCCCTTTTTTAGACGTTTTAATATATAGGTCTGGAAAAAAGTTTAAGTACAATATTTACAGAAACCACTAATAATTGTTCCTATATACATTATTATTCTGATCACCACATTAACGTAAAACGATCCGTTCTTTCTACTTTGTTCCAAAGAGGCCTTCGAATTTGTAGCCCAGAGTTCACTGACGACGAAATTAGTAAAATATACAAAATTGCGTTTGATTTAAAATATCCAAAGAACTGCATAGATAAGTCCTTAAAAATGGCAAAGAAAACCTTCCACGAAGTAAAGGACAAGTTTCCTTATAACACAAAAAATGTTTTAGTATTACCATTCAGAGAAAATTTCCTTGATCTGCTGAATCTGCTGAGGACTTTTAACGTAAATGTTGCGTTCAAAAATTTAGATGTAATTAAGAATTCATTGATTAAAACTCCCCTTTAAGTGAACAGGGTTGTGTATATAAAATCCCATGCACAATATGTAATAAATTTTACTTTGGCCAAACTGGTAAGACCCTTGAGTTACGTATTAAGCAGCATCAATACCGTATAAGAAGTGGCCAGGAATCTAACGCCATTTTCATTCACGTAAGAGATACTAATCATCCCATTGACTGGAAGAATGCTTCCAAATTAAGGTTTAGTAAATCTATTGTTAGCAGAAATATACTTGAATCAAGTGTGATCAAGAATAATGGGGACTTAGTCCTTTATATTAGCCCTGGGCTGTATAAATTAGACTCGTGCATTATTAGAAAGTTGGCGAAGGGCCTATTGTTTTCTTGACCGCATTCTTGCCCCTTAACGGTCGGTTTGCCTTGGTTAAATAAATATTATTTTAAGAACTGTTAACATTCTTATGTGTCCATTTTAATTGTAATATTTCTTTCGTATATAATCTTTGTGTGCTTGGTGGTTTATTGGACTTTTCAACTGGTTGGCTATTGGGAAAACAATTTTTTTCAGACTGTTTATAGAAATTTTGGAATATTCTGTAAGACGATGGCACCATTCCCTTTGTTTTCATTAAATTCTTGCCACTTAATTGCCTGCTTTAATTAAATACTAGTTCTAATAACTGTTATAGTAATTTTTGTTCTCTGTACTGGTTTTTTTGTCTAATTTCATCTATATAGTTCTTTTATATTCAGTAATTTAGCAGCCTACAGATTATGTTATCTATTGGGAAAGTCTTTAGAGGGTTTTATGGTCTTTAATTTGAGTTGCCGATTGGGAATTTTTTTGCTTGTGTATTTAACTCAATTACTTTGTAAACTCTGCCTATTTTTTGTTTCTCCTTGAAGATGTGAATATATCACGAAAGCGCACAGACTTCGTGTTTCCTTTTCCTTTTCCCTGTGGTTGTTTGCTTATATATATATATATAGGCTGACCATATTTCCTTGAGACAAAAACGGGACATTGGGATGGCAAAAAAGGGACGGGGGTTATGTAATATTCTGTATTCATGAAAAATAAGTACATAAACATATTGAGCTTACAATTATTCTTCAGTGACAGAACCCATACAGAACCCATAAAAAAAACGGTACTGTCCCGTTCAAAACGGTACGTATGGTCAGCCTATAAATATATACAGTATATACCTTACAACCTTACAAAAGTTCCGCGCGATGATTCTTCATTTTGCGAAGGTCAAGCTTGTCGCCCCTCCTCTCGAGTTGGTCTGGTGAAGTAGTGAGTTGGTTTCTTGTGCTCTCCACCTCACATAGCGAGGTACGCCCGGTTCATCGGGGATTGTTCTGAGCCAGGCATCTAATCTTCTTTTGAAGATGTCCACTGCAACTCCCTTCGTGTTTCTTACGTCTTTGGGCAACTGATTAAACCGTTTTGGTCCTCTCACCACAAAACCATTTTCTTTCGGGGTTAACGATCTTCCCTGTCTCGCCTTCAATTTGGGAATACGACACAGTCTACCGTTTCTACTTTCTACCGTTGTTTGGGGAGTTATAGGGTTCAGAGTAAGATTAGGGACTAGTTTCTCCATTATTTTCCAAGTGTAAATAATGGTGTATCTCTCTCTTCTCCTTTCCAGTATCTAGTTCGCGTAACCTTTCCAGTAATTTAGTTCTTTGCACCCGTTGATCTTGGCTGTCTAATGTCTTCTTTTTTTATGGGGATGTTAGGACCGAGCAGTATTCCAATTTGGGTATGATTATGGTTTTCAGTAGAGGAATCATTACATTCCTATCCCTTCGTTTAAAGGTTCTCAATATGTGTCCCGTTATTCTCTTTGCTCTGTTTACTGCTATCTTATTTTGTGTTTCAAATTTCGCATTATCTGTCATTACAACCCTTAAATATTTTGCTTTGGAATTTCTCTGAATTTCCTGTCCATTTGGGGTATAATATTCCATGGATTTTAGGTCTTCTCTTTTTCCGTACCGTAATAGCTGAAATTTCTCGGTGTTAACCTTCATATTATTGTCTTCCGTCCACTTGTAGATTCTGATTATGTCGGTTTGTAGGATCCTATATCTTCTGGGTTTCTTATTTTTCTACTGATCTTTGTGTCATCGGTAAAGGATGTTACTGAGCTGTCTCTGGTGACGTCATCATCCATGTCAGTTAGCATGATTATGAAGAGTAGTTGAGCTAATAATGTTCCTCGTGGTACTGAGCTGAGGACCTCTGATTCTGATGAAGATACTCCTTTTACTGTAACGTCTTGCTGCCGCTCACTAGGGAAATTATATATCTATTTCCCTACTTTTCCCGTTATTCCCGTATATTTCAGTTTATGTATTATGATTCCATGGTCACACTTGTCGAACGCTTTAGCAAAGGCTGTGTATAGTACATCATAATTTTCATTACTTTCAAGTGCATCAATAATGTTTTGTAGTGTTCCCTTAGTTGTGGTAGGCATGATCTGCCTCACCGAAACCCATTTTGGTTATCATTGAATTTTTTCTGAGTTTCCAAAAAGTCATAGATTTTCTGTCTAACTATTCTTTCGAATATTTTAGTGAGATAAGATGTAAGCGAGACTGGCCTATAGTTTTTGGCTTCGGATCGATCTCCTCTATATATTGGGACTATGTTCGCGCTCTTCAGGATGATCGGTATTTCTCCCGTGTCTAGTGATCGTCTCCATATCCAGTATAGGGGCTCAGCGATTGCATTCTTGCAGTTTTTAATCAGTGTGGCATTCCTTTTATGCAGTCCTGCCGTTGAGTGTGTTTTTAGTTTCCCTATGGCTTCTGTAATATCATCCGTCGTAAAGTCGAAATCCGTTATACTTTCCCCTTGTGGTTCTCCTTCAAAGAACGCGTTTCTACCGCATGTCAATTTGTCAGTTTTTGGGATACTGAAAGATGATTCGTACTGAGCTCTTAATATTTAAGATACTTCTGTTAGATCATGAGATAAAGCACTGTTCTCGGTTTTTGAAGGTCCGATAGTCGCATGGTTTTTCGACTTTCTTCTTGCGAAATTATAGAAGTATTTGAGTTAGTCTTTATCGCTTCTATAGGTCGTCTTCTTCTCTTTCTGTATGCTTCTCAATTAGTTCCTCTATGACGACATCGATACTTTGCAGTTTATCATTTAATATTTTTCTGATGTTATCTTTAGAGTTACTTAATTTTGCAGTCATTCTTTTTCTCTTTCGAACAATGCCCTCTTTTGTCTCTCGAACCTGCTTCTCTTTCCTCTTTGTTGTATTTTTGCGACATGTTTTTCCACAATTTCTAACGTCTTCTCCTCTAACGTCATTAGCATCTCCTCCGTTGTCTTGTCTTCGAAAATGGTTTTCCAATCTATTACGTCCATGCTGGATGTCACATCTTCCCAGTTTATAGGTTTGGAGTGAAATAAAAAATTTCGAATTTGCTTCTTTCTGTTGTGCGTGTTCTTTCCTTTCCTGTTGCCTTTATATTAATTGTTATTTCAATGATGCTGTGGTCCGATATCATAGTTGGGGATATTTCTACATTATCAATTTGATTACTGTTGTTTGCGAACACCAAATCTAGGCAGTTGTTTTTTCTTGTGTTTTCTGTTATTTCTTGCGTTAACATAAATTCATCAGCTAGAGCTTGTAGCATTTTTACCTGCTCCTGGACTTCTCGTGTGCCTCCCTTGTCCTGGTGTATACATATATTTTTTCCTATCCTTTAATATTTCATGAATGGGAAATTAAAATCACCACAGAGAAAAATATTTGGGGTTGGAGAGTGTAGATCTTTTACCCAGTTTCTTACCTCTGTAATGGAACCTGAAAATTTTGAGGTTGGCGTGTTTGAGGGTCTGTACATTACAATTAGTATCATATCTAATTTTTCACCTTTTGCTGCTACACATTCTACGTAGCGGTTTGAGGTACTTATAGCCATTTCTGCCATGTGCCTTTCGCGTGTGTAAATAGCACATCCTCCTTTATGTCTCACTGTTCTGTCGGCTCGGAGGATGTTGTAGTTGTCAATTTGTATTGCTTTTTTGTTAATATATATATATATATATATATATATATATATATATATATATATTCTATAGATATATATATATATATACACACACACACACACACACATATATATATATATATACACACACATATATATATATATATATATATACATATACATATATATATACACAGTGTGTGTATATGTATATATATATTATACTGGTCCAACCTATAAGGGTGAATTTTCAAAGTTACCAATTTTTATACAAATCATATAATATTTAGAGGTGCCGCACGGAGGTCAAACATTTCATTTTATTCTCCAATCGGATTATTTATATTAATATTTTTTATCACTTATATCATTCATTTCAGCGTTTCCACACCACCCCTGAGGTAGCTGTTGTCGGTGCGTTTTCTTTAATTGGTATCCCCTATAGGCCTAATCCACAGTCCTCTAATTTTGTTTCTATTCCATTTATTTCCTTTATCTAAGTCGCTCTTTTATTGTAGATTTTTTTACGTTTGTAAAACGCTTACGGTGCTGCTCTACACTTTGTAGAAGATATTGCAGTTGTTCTTCACTTTTCGTAAGATGGCCACTGAAGTTCTTAATTAAAGCAACACCTCTCTCAGCGTTGTCATTTACAACATTCATATTTTTTACATAATTGCTAGCAGCTTTGTAGTCATCATTAGCGTTCCAATCAGCAGGATCTCTGTCCAAAAAGTTCATTGGCAATGCTAATTTTGTGAAGAAGTTGCGAGCTAACTAGCTAGCTAGTGTTTTGTCTTGTAGGTAAGGATCATTCACATTGAAATTTATCCCTTTAGGAGGATTTTGAGAGCCATTCACATCCAGCGCCTTCACCATTTCTCGCTTGACTTCCAGTGACGTTTCTTCATTAAAAAAGAAAGTCCGATGAGCTCTTCATTCAAATACCGGAGATGGCGAGAGAGCGCTTTAGATGTAGCCACAGATATTTCTTTATCATCGTAGGATTGAAGTTTCTTGAGAAGAGATAGGTCATTAGCTGGTGCAGAGGAAGCAATGGGTGCTAAAACCATTCATTTACGTAGCATCGAACAGCATATAATGCAAAACGTTGCATCCCTTCTAGTTAGGCTGACCATATTTCCTTGAGACAAAACGTGACATTGGGATGGCAAAAAAGGGACGGGGGTTATGTAATATTCTGTATTCATGAAAAAGTAAGTACATAAACCGGGACAAAATTGACATTTTTATTAAAACGACGGGACGGCCAGGAAATATAAAAAAAACGGTACTGTCCCGTTCAAAACGGTACGTATGGTCAGCCTACTTCTAGTTCACGTCTAGTGACTTCCATTTGTTTGTGGAAAAGACAAATTTTTATTGCATATATCACTCGCGCCATCCATCGCGCACGGTGCAACGCTCTGGTTGATGGAATTTAATGCCATCAAGAGGAACATCTCCAAGGTATATGATTGTCAAATCTAAGAGTTCTCGGTAATCTGTTCGAGGTTGTAATTTAGTCAAATGTTGCTTGCAATTTTCAATTATACTGGCCTTTTCAGGTACATCGCTTAAATAACAAGATATCTGGACACCAGTGGCAGCGCCGTGACATTTGTCAGAGACAGATGCTATTACTATTTGGAGAATATGATGTCGACAAGCAAGTCCGAGGAGCGGCCGTTCAAGTATGCTTTCAATAAGAGTACATGCTCCTTTTTTATCGCCAGTGTTGCAGTTGTGTCAAAGCACATTGCCTGCACACAATCTCGTAGCCCCCTGTCATCCAAAGCTTCGACCACAGCACCTGCAATATTTTTTCCTGTGCCAAATTTAAGTTTAGGTACTGAGAGAAGCTTAGATTTTCCTCCGCTTGATACAATAATTGGAAGTCTATCCACACTATCATCACCAGTAAGATCGTGGATAAGCTTTCCGTCCCAATGAACTGTTAGAGGAATATCAGTTTCAAATGATTGCTTGGTGTCATTCGCAATTTGCTAACGAACCGATATTCGTTTTCTCCGTATTGAACTTCTACTCAGAACAATATCATCAACTTCATATCCAAGAGAAGATGCAGTATCTGCTACTACTGATACTACCAAGTTTTCTCCTTCTTTATGGTGACTGGTGTACTTGATGTACTTGGCTCTTCCTCGGAGGAACTACTATTTGACGAAAATTGAGTCACTGTTGTGTTCATTTTCTTTCTCATAGTTTCTTTCTTAATTTGGCGTTGAAATGCTTCATCTCTAGATCTTCTCTTAGAATGTTTGAGAGCATATATTTTGCCCACACTTCCTATGTAGCCTCTCCTCCCCTTCTCTCGTTGAGCTTGTAGAAAAGCTCTGTCTTCTTCTACTGTCATTTTTGGCAGAGCAGTGGCATGGGCGATATCGAATAAATCGTCCAAACGTTCTTGAAAAGAAGTTTCTTTATCTATTTGTGTCTGTGAACGTCTAGATTTACATTTTTGAAGTCCTCTATAATTAAAATACTCCTTTTCTATTTTTTTCCTAACATCGCGATAGTCAGCAATTGGTATATTTGCCATCTCCCAAATTTCAATACTTCAGCGCAAACAGCTTTAGATGCATCTTTCAACGTCTTTTTGGCATGTAGATGATGAAAAATAAGCCGCAGAACGTCACCATAGGATGGTAGCTTTCTTCCACATATTGTCTCAATTGTTTGTCCAATAAGCCACATTTCTGTTGATTTTCTAGTCGCTACTGAACTTGCCATATTTAATTAATGAAATGTCACTGTAAAGTGAAAAACTGTTTAAAAACCACTGTATAGTTCAAATTACATTGGTATTCAAGTGACACGTAACACAGACGCACAACCTCTCTGAACGGTGTTGAATACATACTGACTCACTGAGTCTAAATGAGTGATGAACCGGGCAATTTAGTTAGTTTGCTTACATCTGATTTGTGCATGATGCCATTTGACACTCTCCTACACTGCTATGATGCTTTGATCTCAACAACACAAGTAACATATATACAGAAGATAACTCCTCCACAAACCATATAGTATTACTAATTTTTTTCATTTCTGATATATTTGACAGTGGTGCGGCACCCCTAAACAGAGCTGGGCATTTGCGGCATATTTTGCGGTACTGCGGTACTTGCGGTACCACCGCACTACCACCCCGGGCCCCCATAACGCAGTACCGCAAAGGATCGCTGAAAGTACCGCAGTACCGCTACCGCATTCAAATTTCCGCGTACCGGTTTGGTACCGGTTTGGTAGTGCAGCAGTACCGCAGTACCGCAATATGCCGCAAGTGCCCAGCTCTGCCCCTAAATATACTTCAAATGAGCTGATATTTTTGTCAGAAGTTATTCTTATAAAGGTTCATAATAATTTGAGGTCCCATGTTATGATTTCAAAACTTTTGTTTTTGGACCAGTCTAATATATATATATATATATATATATATATATATATATATATATATATATATATATATATATATATATATATATATATAATATGGTACCTCATTTTTCATTTGTTTGTTCTCCCTCCTCATCTTGTGCGGAACGCTCTTTTACACAAGCGTCGTTCTTTACATTAATTATGTGTTGTTTGCAGTTAAAATGTGTATATATTAGTGATGTAGCGGATGTCATTTTTTTCACATCCGCGGATGCGGATGCGGATGAGGATGTTTGATTTCAACATCCGCGGATGCGGATGTCTACATTTTCGTTATTTTTTAGGATATATTCGAGATTTGTTGTGTTTAACGTATATAATAAGTTATTATATAGAGAGAGCTGTAGCTATAATGTAGTATAATTGATTAATTGTACAATAATTGCTGTACTTTTCTCTGAACATATAAAATAATATCAGCATCTAACTAATATAGAAATCAATTAGTGAATTCGTCTGCAAATAAATTCGTTATATTTTGTTGAGTTTCAGCCACAATTAGAAACCATAATTGTGTTACCAGGATGCGGGACGTGAACCCAACTCAAATGCACCCCACCGACCTCTTTCCCCAACCTCCACCCTTATAGAAAGAGATCTTTAATTAGCTTCATAACTAGTTATATTAAGTTTAAAGTTTTATTAGGCATATTTATAATGATAATTAAAATAAGTAACTAAGATGTTCATCGTTTAATGTTCAAACTTAATTATAGGAAGGTTTGCTTAAGGAACATTAATTTTTCTGCCTTTTCTGCTGCCAGTCTGTTTCTCTTTTCATCATATATTAATCCAGCACTGCTAAATAATCTCTCGCTTGGTACGTTTGTTGGAGGACAGACTAAATGTTTCCT
>JAJOZX010020086.1:0-2500 GCA_023014485.1 Bathynomus jamesi
TTTGAAGTCAGTTTTAGTTGCAAAGAAGTTGCAAGTCAGTTTTTGAAGTCAGTTTAGTTGCAAAGAATTGCAAGTCATTTTTAGTTGCAAATAAGTTGCAAGTCAGTTTTGAAGTCAGTTTTAGTTGCAAAGAAGTTGCAAGTCAGTTTTAGTTGCAAATAAGTTGCAAGTCAGTTTTGAAGTCAGTTTTAGTTGCAAATAAGTTGCAAGTCAGTTTCGAAGTCAGTTTTAGTTGCAAAGAAGTTGCAAGTCAGTTTTAGTTGCAAAGAAGTTGCAAGTCAGTTTTAGTTGCAAAGACGTTGCAAGTCAGTTTTGAAGTCAGTTTTAGTTGCAAAGAAGTTGCAAGTCAGTTTTGAAGTCAGTTTTAGTTGCAAAGAAGTTGCAAGTCAGTTTTGAAGTCAGTTTTAGTTGCAAAGAAGTTGCAAGTCAATTTTGAAGTCAGTTTTAGTTGCAAAGAAGTTGCAAGTCAGTTTTGAAGTCAGTTTTAGTTGCAAAGAAGTTGCAAGTCAGTTTTGAAGTCAGTTTTAGTTGCAAATAAGTTGCAAGTCAGTTTTTGAAGTCAGTTTTAGTTGCAAATAAGTTGCAAGTCAGTTTTTGAAGTCAGTTTTAGTTGCAAATAAGTTGCAAGTCAGTTTTTGAAGTCAGTTTTTGAAGTCAGTTTTTGAAGTCAGTTTTCGAAGTCAGTTTTCGAAGTCAGTTTTTTGAAGTCAGTTTTTTGAAGTCAGTTTTTTGAAGTCAGTTTTTTGAAGTCAGTTTTTTGAAGTCAGTTTTTTGAAGTCAGTTTTTTGAAGTAATTCTTGAAATCATTCTTGAAGTCAGAAGGTTGCGCCAAAAGGGACAACCGCCCCAGAGATTTATAGAAATACTTGATAAGAGGTCAAGTCAATAGGTTCATCCAAGAGGGACAACCGCCCCAGTTTGAAGAAGTCGTTTTGAAGAAGTCAGTTTTGAAAAAAGTCAGTTTTGAAAAAGTCAGTTTTTGAAAAAGTCAGTTTTGAAAAAAGTCAGTTTTGAAAAAGTCAGTTTTGAAAAAGTTAGTTTTGAAGTCCCAGTCATTCAATGCAGTCAATTGAATTCAACTTTTTCTTTGTAATTAAGAGAATTTAATTTAAGAAAATGTAATTAAGAATTTAATTCAACCTTTTTTTGTGTTGTAAAAGAGAATTTAATTCAACCTGAATTGACCGGGTTGCGTCTTTAGTTAACCTTTCTTTGTTTTGTTGTGAAGAAGGAAATTGGACCGATTTGTCTTTTCTTTTCATGCCAGTTTTGCGTATATAAATATATAGTTATGTAATTCATTATTTAACCAAAAATAGTTTTTACAATTGTTTGTAACGATTTTGGTAATTATTGTAATGTATATGAGAACATGCCGTCCCTCCGTTTGTTGAACTCTTTTAATTTTTTGTTCCAAGTAGTGTGACAAGCAATCTTTTTTTTAAAGAACAAAGTGCTCACGAGACTTATTGTCAATTTCAGACTTATATCCCCCGCTTAGTCACTCAATTCCCCCGAATGTAGTACTCCAAACTTTGTTTTTTTTTATTTTATTTTTACTTTAACACCCCAACCCCAGTTGAACCCAGTGTCGACCAAAACCGTTTTTACAAAAGTTTTTAACGAGTTTTATAATTATTTTGATTATATGATGACAGAAATAGCGTAACAATTAATCGATCATGTACCTAATTTATCCTGCTCTGTACGATCGGGAAATTTACCCGTATGACCGCACATACCCTAAATTTCAGTCATTTAATTTTAATAAAACTTCTACACAATAAAACATGTATTTGTCTATATGCAAACAAGTTTTCAGATTAAAAAAAAAAAAAAATCAAATAATTCAAATTCTATCAACATTCAACGAAAGAGTATAATTTTTCTACTTAACATGCAAAAATTATTAAACCTTTTTAATAATTTTTTTTTATATAAAAATAATTTTTAATGTAAAATTTAATTGAAATTATTAAAAGAAAAGATTGTTCGAAATGCTTCCCTTCCATTTCAATAACTTTTTTATTCTTGGCCGAAACTCATCTATGGCTCGATTTACTTTTATTTTTTTAGAATATTATAAAATTGTATTTAGCTCGTTGAAATGCATAATTGATTTATATTTTTAATTTGTATTCTTAATTTTTTTTAATTCAATTATCGTAGGGATGCTTCTGGTTAATGTTAATGGTTATATAGTTCATAGATAACTACGAATGTTACTAGTCGAATTTAATTCCATCTTCAAAATTTAATTTTTAATACCGCTAGATTTACTTTCATTAATTGTAAGGTCCTCTAAGTACATTTCTTTTTATTACCTTAATACGTGTAACTGATTTAATTAAATACTTAAATACTACCTTGAACTTAAAGGATTTTATAATAATAATAATAATATGATAATAATAATAATAACAATAACTGACTTAAACTTAAAAGATTTTAACCCTAACCCCATCTTAAATTATATACATTATTTTTAAACTTTGTTAAT
>JAJOZX010020086.1:10000-12500 GCA_023014485.1 Bathynomus jamesi
TAATTTTGTACGGTACACATTCCTCATTTATAGTCCTAAATACTGTTTCGAACGATTCCCACATTAGTTTTGCGTTGGAGTTCCCCATTACGTTTTCCCAATTGACGTGTGACAATTTATTTCGAAATTTACTAAAGTCTGCGTGCTGGAAGTTAGGAATTTTAGTCGAGTTAGTTGGTTTCGAGTGACTTACTGAGAGGACAAACTCTACCATATTGTGATCGCTATTGCTTAACGGTTCTATTACTTGAAGATCAGTAATTAGCCTATCATCCGTAGTTATTACTAAATCTAAAATACTGTCCAACCTCGTAGGTTCCCCAACCTTTTGAATAAGAAAGCTATCCTCGAGAAAATTAACTAAACGATTACCTTCCGCGTCTCCCTGCATTGTATCGTAATTCACGTTGGCGCAATTAAAGTCACCCATAACTAAAGCCTGCTCACTACCGATTATTCTCTTTAGTTCACGATATAACGCTTCGTCCGTATCAGCTGTTTGATTAGGGGGCCTATATATAACCGCAACAAGAAGTTTGAAATCGTTCAATTTAAGTTCTGCTATAGTCGAATCTATCGGTTCTGGAATTGTGCTTTACTTCTATAACGTTCGCAATATTATCTTTGATATACAACATAACACCGCCTCCTCGCCTACCTATTCTGTTTTTAACAAAAAGTCTATAACCTTTAATTTGATACTCCCCTACAAAGTCACGTGTTTCAGTGCTAAGCCACGATTCATTTATCGCAATTATCATAGTCTTTACAAGCAATTAAAGAAAAAATTCGTTTATTTTATTTCGTAGGCTACGAGCATTTAAGGATAGAACCTTCAAATTGTTTGTAATTGCGACACCTTCGCGAGCGCAGGGAAATTTGTGGAATTTACGCTGGGACCGTTCGAGTTACGGCAGCCTGAAAAGAAGAGACAGTATTATGAAATAGTCTTCCTAAACGCGCAGCTCCAATCATTAAGATGAAGTCCATCTCGAGGAACAAGTCCCTCCTGCCGTAGAAACTGTTCCAAAAATTCGCAAAATGCACTCCTTCCTGTTGGCAAAGAGACTTTAGGTTATTGTTAATATAGGTCGCCTTGCTGTAGAAATCGTTACGTTGGATAATTCGAGGAAGTATACCTGTTAAAACAATCTTATTAGTTTTCCTTTAGTCGCTCTAGTAAGTCCCTGTACCTAGCCAGCAGTTCTTCCGATCTAGAATTTAAAACGTTATTAGTACCGACATGAATAACATACGTTGTGTCCTCGCGGTACCGTCTGTAAAATGGTCAACACTATTAGTTATATCCTCCACCCTTGCACCAGGGTAGCAGTAACGGCGCCTACGACGAGGGTTTCTCCCACAGAATTCCTCGAGCTGCCCTCGAACAATGGAATCGCCAACGAGTCGTATTTCCGGTTCATCAGCATCTTCGAAACCTAAAACAGAAAACTTATTGCTTGTTATTACTGGTAGACAAGTCTTTGGTTTTCTCAATGGGGCTCCATTACGCACTCGAACGAAGGGTTGGGAACTAGGGAAGAGAGAGGGCTATTAATACTATTTATATTATTAGTAGAAACTGAGGCAGGAGGGGTCGTAACTGGAGTCTCAAGGATTCTAATTCTAATTTTGCCGTCAGGAGCATCACGCTTTCTTCAAGCCTCACCCTGGCCTCCCTCTCACGTTCTAACTCGTTCCTCAGCACTTCCATGCTTGAGCACCACCTGCAAACTAACTGTTCATTATTATTAGCCATTGTAAACGCGTAAGCGGCAAATTTCCCTTCACAGCGACTGCAAGTACTTGACGGGGGTGCCATGCTTTTAATTAGTTAAAAAACAAAAAACAAAAAACGAGCGTTTGGAAATTAATAAATTACAACGTAGGTCTACCGCGTGCTTATTGTGCCGTCACCTGCGAAAACCGCAAAAATGTTCTTGAAACGCAGAAACAGGTTCTTGTAACACAATTTTATGCTAAATGAATATATAATTAAGCTACCGACGAAAGATCTGTTAAAGAAAAAGTATTAAATGACTTATCTGTCCGTTTTCGACCGACTTAATTCCTTTTTTCCCACGGTGATGACCTTCTGGAGGTCAGGTAGTGTGTTAAGGGAAAAGAACCTTAAGAAACCTCGTTTCTGATAGATTTTAAAAACAAAAGGCAAACCAAGGAATTTCAACCTTATGAAACCTCGTGTAGTATTAGATTCGGAAAACAAAACAAGCACTAGCCTTGGTTTAGTCAAGTAATATAGTAATGAATAAAGTCAATAAATTAAATATATTCGTTAATGAATGATTAGTAACACGAAGAAATTTAGTTAAGAATGCACTAAATACTTCTTTTTTTTTTAAAGACACTTGAACGATAACCATTTATTCAATTGGTAACACTGGACACTCGATAAAACACGTCTGTTCACAAGGAAAGATTGAACACGACTCCTGTGTGTGTATTATATATATATATATATATAATATAATATATATAT
>JAJOZX010020086.1:17500-20000 GCA_023014485.1 Bathynomus jamesi
AGCTACCTAAAGACGTTTTATTAATAAATATGATGCGGAAATCAGTATGATAAAAAAATTTCCTTAACAATTTTGTAAATTTAAGCTTAAATTCCTTATTCAAAGGACCCATTTCAGGTACCAAGAAATATTTTATATCCTTCGGCACTGTAATACATGGAAGTTGAGGGCTATAAACATTATTTAAGAAGGATCTAATTAGTTTGTCTACATATTGAACAGGAAAACTATTATTAGTAAAGTATGATCTTAGATTATTAAATTCATCATTAAGTAAGGTAAAATTAGAGGTCAAATTATATCCTCTGAACAGGAGAGTTTTAATACAAGACATCTTATAGTTGAAATCAGTAAAACTAAAAAAATTCATGCCCAAACCAGTGAAAGTGGGTTTCCTGTAAACTGATGTAGTAATAGAATCACCGTTTTTCGAAATTAAAAGATCTAAGAAGGGGAGGGAGCCATTTTGCTCAGTTTCCATTGTATACGTTATATTGGGGTGCAAAGAATTTAGGAAGTTAAAGAATTGTTGCGCTTGTACCGCATTATCAAAGACTGCTATCGAATCATCAACGAAGCGTCGATAGAAAATTGGCTTGAGATGAGTGGGAGATTGTCTAAAAATTACACTTTCTAAATGAGTCATAAAAAATCAGCTGCTAACGGTCCGACTGGTGATCCCATCCCTACCCATCAATTTGTTGGTAAACCTTATTGTTGAAAGTGAAATAGCATTGTTTGAAGACCAATTCTAAAAGTTCCTTAAATGAGACAATGAAAAACCATGAAAATTATCAACTGAGCTAAAAACCCTATCTAAAATAATGGCAATAGTTTCAGATACAGGTACATTTGTGAAAAGTGACTTTACATCAAAACTGACAAAAAACTTTTTTGAATCGAAGTTTTTACCAAGGAGGTCTTTTTGGAATTCAAACGAGTTATTTATAGTGTAAGCATTTTTCGCAAAGGGGACAGGAGACGAACAACAAATTTTGCCAATTGAAAGGTGGGTAAGTTATACGAAGCTAAAATAGGACGGAGAGGTGTTCCAGCTTTATGGATTTTAGGCAGACAGTATAATTGAGCAAGATTAGCACCAGATGCGAACAACTGAGAGTAAGTATCATTTTTTATTATCTTTAAGGACTTTAGTCGTGACAGAAATCTATTAACCTGGTCTTCTAACCTTACAATGACTTTATTACAGGTTCTAGAATTTGTTTGAATTTAGTAAGATCACTTAGGATTTCATTAGTTTTGTTTATGTAGTCCGATTTATTCAAAATAACCACTCCGTTACCCTTGTCTGGTCTAGTCACAACAATCTCCTGGTTCTTTGCCAAATTCTTAATACACTGCAAATCACTCTTCCTAAATATGAAAGATTGAAATTTAAGATTTCTAAGTTTAGAAAAAATTCTTGAGTTAAATTTGAGAACTGACATTTGAAATTATTGAAATCCCCACATGGGGAACATTTTTCAAGCCATTGAAAAATTTTTCAAAGTAAAGAAAAAACGAAGGCTTATATATTTGAAACAACGGAAGCTTAAATTGCAAACCAAGTGACAGTAAAAACTTTTCCCGAGGGGAGAGTGTGTAACTAGAAAGATTCGAAATTACCTTCTGAATTGAAAAAATTTGGTGAATTCATTCCCAAAGCCTTTAACTTACGTTCATGTGTTTCCAAGACTATTTATTAATAATTTCTCTTGTACAACGTGAACTAGAAAAATTTCACTCTACCATCTTGGAAACACATGAACGTAAGTTAAAGGCTTTGGGAATGAATTCACCAAATTTTTTCAATTCAGAGAAGGTAATTTCGAATCTTTCTAGTTACACACTCTCCCCTCGGGAAAAGTTTTTACTGTCACTTGGTTTGCAATTTAAGCTTCCGTTGTTTCAAATATATAAGCCTTCGTTTTTTCTTTACTTTGAAAAATTTTTCAATGGCTTGAAAAATGTTCCCCATGTGGGGATTCAATAATTTCAAATGTCAGTTCTCAAATTTAACTCAAGAATTTTTTCTTAAACTTAGAAATCTTAAATTTCAATCTTTCATATTTAGGAAGAGTGATTTGCAGTGTATTAAGAATTTGGCAAAGAACCAGGAGATTGTTGTGACTAGACCAGACAAGGGTAACGGAGTGGTTATTTTGAATAAATCGGACTACATAAACAAAACTAATGAAATCCTAAGTGATCTTACTAAATTCAAACAAATTCTAGAACCTGTAAATAAAGTCATTGTAAGGTTAGAAGACCAGGTTAATAGATTTCTGTCACGACTAAAGTCCTTAAAGATAATAAAAAATGATACTTACTCTCAGTTGTTCGCATCTGGTGCTAATCTTGCTCAATTATACTGTCTGCCTAAAATCCATAAAGCTGGAACACCTCTCCGTCCTATTTTAGCTTCGTATAACTTACCCACCTTTCAATTGGCAAAATTTGTTGTTCGTCTCCTGTCCCCTTTGCGAAAAATGCTTACACT
>JAJOZX010020086.1:25000-28248 GCA_023014485.1 Bathynomus jamesi
ACGTCAATGACACTGGTTTATAGTTCTTTGCTTGAGATCTGTCCCCTCCTTTATATATAGGGACAATGTTTGCTCTTTTCAAGATGCTCGGTATTTCCCCAGTGTCTAGGGATCTTCTCCATATCCAGTATAAAGGTGTAACTATTTCATTTTTACAGTTTTTAATCAATAATGTGTTCCAATTGTCCGGACCTGCAGCTGAATGTAGTTTCATTTGTTCTATAGCTCTCTCTACATCTTCTGGTGTAAACTCAAAGTCTGTTATATACTCTCCTTGCAATTCCTCTTCAAAGAATGCATTTATGTCAGGTATCGCTCTGTCACTTTTTGGGGTACTGAAAACTGATTCATATTGAGCTCTCAATGTATCAGATATTTCTTTTGGATCGTCGGTTAGTTCATTATTTCCGTCCTAAGGGCCCAATAGCGGCGCGCGTTTTTGTTTTCCTTTTTGCATAGCTATAGAAGTATTTTGGATTTTCTTTTATTGCTTCTACCGCCTTTCCTCTTCCCTCTCTGTATGGTCCTTAATCAGGGCTTGTATTTCCCTATCGATACCCTCCAGTTTTTCTTTTATTATTTTCCTGCCATTATCTCCGCAGTTTCCTAACTTTGCCTCCACTCTCTTTCTTTTGCGGAATAGTCTTCTCTTTTGCCTTTCTAGCCAGCTCCTCTTTTTTGGCTGTGATTTCGGAGCATATTTTTCTAAAATTCTCAGCGTTTTTTCCTCCAAAGTTGTTAGCATTTCTTCCGTTGTTTTATTCTCGAAAATTGTTCTCCATTCTATTTGGGCCATGTGCGATCTGATTGCTTCCCAATTTATAGTCTTCGAGTTTAAGTTGAAGGCCCCGAATTTACTTCTTTCCACAATATGTGTATTGCCTTCTAATGCTGCCATCATATTTGTTGATATCTCGATAAGTTGTGGTCTGAGATAATGGTTGGGGTTATTTTTATATCAGCAATCAAGTTCGTGTTATTCGTGAATACCAGATCCAGGCAGTTATTTTTCTGGTATTTTCTGTTATCTCCTGTGTCAGCATAAACTCGTTTGTGAGAGCCATCAACATTTTTGCTTGTTCCTGATCTTCTCTTGTGCCCCCATTGTCCTGGTGAATATATATATTCCTATTCACCTTTTTGTATTTTATAAATGGGAAGTTAAAGTCTCCGCAGATCATTATATTGGGGGATGGAGGGTTGATGGCCTTTATTAGCTTTCTAATGTCATCAATGGCCTCCGAGAATTTTTCGGTTGGGGTGCTTCGAGGTCTATAGATGACTATTACTATCAAGTTTAGTTTTTATTTTTCACTGCTAGGAGTTCCACATAGCTGTTTGATTTATATTATCGTCTCTGTCATATGACCTTCCTGTACATATATAGCACAGCCACCTTTCCGTCTCGTCGTCTATCCGCTCTTAGTAAGTTGAAGCCCTATATATTTATCTCTTTCTTATCAATACAATGTTCGCAGTTTTCACAATTTCCTTGGCAATCTTTAAGATGAGTTTCTGTGAGGCATGCGATGTCCGCCTTGTTTCGTCCATAAATCCTTTCAGGTACGAAACCTTATTGAGTGATTGGTTTGGTCTTATTCCTTGAATATTAGCCAGGACAATTTTTATGTTCTCTGTTTTTCGTTGCCCCTTGTGCACTTCAAGTTCGTTTTCCTTCGATATCGCTTGATTCGTTGCTCTATGATCCTCCGAAAGAGATCCGTTTCCTCCTACTTGTATTGGTAGCTTCTTGAAAAGGTAGCGATTTGGCTCGGGGGTTTCCAGCTGTGTCAACTGCATGTGGATGACATTTAGCATTCGTAAGGTTTCTGAGATGTTGAAAAAATTTTCTTGTTCGCTTATTGTGTTCCGATTGTTGTTCCTATATATATATATATATATACACACACACACACACATATATATATATATATATATATATATGTAAAAAGTGAACAATGAACAATTCCTACCCCATCATTATATGGATTCATTGTCTTCATGCAGAACTTATGTTCGTATAGTTTTATGTTGAATGTTCATTTTTACATAAGAAACCAAAATCGCCTAAGCGAGTTTTGGATAGAATTTCGATTATACTCTTTATTCATACTGTATTTCCCTAATTCATCTAATTCATGTTCTTTCTTGACGCTATCCTTTATTAATTTTATACTTATTCATTCATCTACTATTGTCTACTTATGCCCTATCAACTTATCAGTCTATTTTTACTCGTGTCAATCTATGAAACGCAAAACTTTTGCCTTCGTTCGAAAACGTTCTCGTATTATATTTTTTCATTTTTATTTTAAGTGCGTTCACCCTAAAGAATTCATAAATGCTTGGTAAGTTATTCCCGAATTTAGCTGACAGACAGAATCGAGCGCTTCAAAGATAAAATACCTCGATAGCATATTATTTCGTAAATAAAATTATCTCGTAAGTGCCATGTACTTTGTATTATATTTCTAAACATTAATTGTCTATTAATATGAAACACTGTAAAAACAAAAAGTATAGTAACTGTTTAATTATAATTAACTGTAATACTTTTAATTAATATAATGTAAGTACTTTAATGAACTGTACTTAATGATGTAATGTACTAAATGACGTAGTCAATGTACTTTAATGGAATTGTAGTTAACGATAATAAATGAATTGGTAATTATAATCATAGTTACAGTAGACCAAAATTACAATGTACTCAATGTCCGACCCGACATTATGTCGCATAAGGAATGTAGAATCGGCAATACTGTTGTTATTTTTTTTATTATTTTTTCATTTGGAATTAATTTTCATGTGCTTTCTACTTTGCCAAATAATTGATGACCTGTTCTTTTTTAAAATCTCATAATCATTTTTTTAGATTTAGCTGAATAATGAATCCTGAGTAACTTTTGCCATGTCATGTTTTGTATAACATTTCTTCTTCAGTATAAATGTTGAAGTCATGTTGCCTAAGCATTTAATTGTAAATCTTAAACCTTTAATATTTACTCATGCATATTTTAGTGTAAAGATGCATAGTTCAATTTCCACTTTTAGTTAACTTGGCAGATCATGATAACATCAGATCTGAAAATACGCAGTTAAGATAAAAAATATGGCTCATCTTCAAATATCGTTTATTCGTTTAAACCTTACACAGCTAAAAGATTTACTTTATTTTCAAATATTGTGCAAAAAGTAATACAGCCTCTTCACATTTAATAATGATGATGTTAGTAGAATTGGGGTAT
>JAJOZX010020087.1:0-30131 GCA_023014485.1 Bathynomus jamesi
GTGATAACCCCTACAGTGGAGCTAAAAAGACTACGTAGTGCTGTTCTCAGTGAAAGCCCAGTATATGACCCTAAACAACACTGTCTCTTTTGTTGAAAGTCAGTGAGTGTATATTACCCGAGAAATATGACATGAAAGTTCCGGTGCAATACCGCATTCCAGCATCTAGGTTTATGACCGATAAGCTTGGTGATAAAAAAAAACAAATTAAAAGATGTGTTGATAGAAAAGTGTAAACTGAAAAATGATGAGCAGGGACAAGTTGTACTCAGTAGGTTGTTCGGCATGAAAGGAGATTTACCGGCTGAAGAAGCCCGATACCATAAAGATTGTATGTCTACCTTTCATGTTGAGGTTGAGAGAGCTTGCAGAATAAGTCAAGGGTGAACCTGAAGACGCCCCTTCATTGCTTTGTGTGTAGAATTGCCGAAGGACAAAATGAAACCATGGAATTCAATTGAAGTAGAGAAGCTTACAAAGAGTTAGGTGGTGAGAAGTTGTCACGTAGATCGCTCATTGTAAAAGTAAAGATTACTCCAACGACGAAATTGTAGACTTACATGGGGATGGTATCGCTACGTTGTTAGTTTTCAAAAACTATGCTGCCTCATACCTGAATATTGCAAAAGATTGTGAGGAATCTGTTGATATTGATGTGTGTGTGAAGAAGCTGGGCAAGCAAATCGCGAGTGAGTGCAAAAGGAACAAGGAAGAATTCACTTCTTATCGTACTCACATAGAGAATTTCGAACTTACACGAGTAAGCAATTGCATAAGAACATCACTCATACATTTGGAAGCAATACACTGGTGTGAAAGCTGGAGTAATGCGGAAACTGGAGCTGCACCTGGGGAGAAAGCTGGTCTGGTTGGTGTGCAACCTGCACACTGTTGAACTTCCCCTGCGCCATCTCATTGTTGACCTTGATGGCCCTACTCTGTCAGACAAAAAATTATCCGGGCCAATAGGAAAGCTCCTTGATTCTGCTACAGACTTTGATATCAATCCAAACTTCACCCGAATCTCTGTTGGCACTCCACTGATCAAGCTTCCTGACAAGTCATTCAAGATCTCTCAACTGATCAATACTATGGCTATAAAATTGTCTGTGCAGTCAGGGATGGAGTACTTCCTGCAGGGCTGGCTCTGTTAGAGATAGGACCAGTAAACCACAGCCGCTGGCTCACCACAGCGAACAGACTTCTCAGGCTCTGGGTGTCAAAGCACGGACTTAAAGGAAAACCTGAAGATTCTGCAATTCATTGTGGAATTCATCATTGGAGTGTATTACCCATGTTGGTTCAACGTGAAGGTCAAGCACTCCTGGATCGAAGGGCCTAGGCACATCCTCTTTCAGCTGGACTGCCTCAAGTCCCAGAGAAAGGAGGTGCTGGATATTTTGATGCCAACTGTGAGAAGATCTGCTTGGTATGCCCACAGTGAAGTCATCCTCCAAACACTACTCTGCTCTGAGGATCAGAAGGAGAGGATTGAAGGGGTGGAGAGAATCCTGGCCATCAGGGGAGACGGGGACCCGGACACTCAGCTGGGGGACTCCTCTGTTAGGAGCAGAAGGACACCTGACATCAATTGTGATGCTTCCAGCATCGGTGACTTGATCAGCTGGTCAGAAGGTGTGTCAGAGCCACCTCTCACCTGCTCTCTAAGCACCTCAGAGGTGAAAAACTTCATCAACACCCCCATGGAGGTGCGCAACTGGCCTTGCCACACACAAAGCATTGAGAGGTTGTTAAAATGGTGACTGAGGCTTCTGCTAAGTACTTCTCACAGGAAAAGAGGGATGGAGGGATCAGGGCTCAGGAGACCAGCAGGAAGCTGATGTCCAAGTCTGAGTCAAAGCAGGATTTGTGCAACCTGGCAAAGTTCAAGATGTCAGGAGAATGATCTTTGTAATTATATCCAGTGATATACATGCAGTTCACCTATTAATAAATATATGTAAAGTTGATTTGGCCTTGTCAATATAAATGATTTACCTTATATCTTTTAATATATTATAAAGGGGTTCAAAAGGGTAAAATTGCAATTTAGAAATACAAAATGATGTAGGTTAGAGTTATCCTATCAAAAAAGCTCATATTTGAATTCCCCATGTAAAAACACATAATTTAGACACCCCTGATGGAAGGATTTCCTTCAGATTCATGTTGTCACCTGAGTACGACCCGCCCTACTGGCACAGGCATAGTGCATTTTCTAATTACCTACACATTATACATTCCGCCCGGGTATGATGACTCATTTTTTTGAAAAGTATAGGTGATCGTGGTTTTTCCCATTATTTGGCACTATACTAGCACATTGGTATTACCTGTATACAGGCACAACCTTTAAACCGTTAGTCGTATGACATTGGCAGGCACACCAAACGACTTCTCTCATTAAGAGGATTCAGAAAACATCCCTACTTAATGATTTATCTTGATTCAGTAAAAAGTTAAAAAGTACACATTTAAAAAAAAAAAACGTAATTTCAAGGTCGATGCGAGACCCCTAAATATTGATCAATTTTTGTAAAAATGGTACCAATGTGCTAGTATAGTGCCAAATAATGGGAAAAACCACGATCACCTATACTTTTCAAAAAAAATTGAAAAGTGGGCCACCCTAGACTGTATGGTAGACTCATTCACGTGATACTCGCGCCAAGTGATGTTATGCTCATACTACCACGCAATTTATCTAGAATATTTTTTCAGCTAATGTCATAACCTTACGACTTTTCTTCTCTTCACTAACACTTGCAGATGCTTTACGTTTTGGTGCCATACTGCTGTCTAAGGGTAATAGCAAAACAACGGCAAAATACGCAAAAACAATCCAACACAATTTCACTGAACTTAACGCGGTAGCGAGACTGAGACAAAGGGTGATGGGTGATGCGAGGGGTGACGCGAGAGGGAGGGAGATGCGGGAGTGTTGGAGAGTGTAGTAGAAAACAATAGCGCGTGCATTGGCACGCGTACAGTACTACTGTGTTAGAGCATGTTTGGCGGATCGTGTATAATCAAATTTTCCGCTTTCGGCAAATAATTGTTCGCATTTATTTTTCCGTGTATAATAAAGTGACCATATTTTAGGAGCAAAAAGCGGGACATTTTTTCTATTTTTGGAGTTATAAACTAAAATGACTATTTTCAGGAGCCAAAAGCGTGACACCTCTCTACCTCATATATATAATATATATATATATATATTATATATATATATATATTATATATATATATATATATATATATAACAATTATTACTTCACTGCTTGTATTTTTCTCTCGAGTATATAATTATGACAAAAATTAACTCAACTAAGAATGGTTTATATCTATGACATACCAATACACAATATTATCGTACTTGCTTTTCAATTCCCGTACTTTTCAGATGAAATCTTCTGAAGTAACTCCGGAGTTGATTTCAACATAGTGTAGAACTCCATACAGGTTTGATTGAAGTTTATTTTAGTTAGAAGTAAAGCTTTTAGAGTTGAGACTTTCAGTTGTGCTTTCTCAGATGTCCACGTCTTATTCATTTGAGAGAAAGCACGTTCAGTCGAAGCATTAGTTCCTGGGAGACAGAGTATGAACTGAACTAATGCTGACATTCGTTGATGATTGACATCTCTGGCCTTGAAATGAGTGAATACTTCCACCCACCGCTGGTCTGTTGATAATTAATTTAGATGCATTCCACTCTGCTACTTTCTCATCACTAATGTACTTTGCAAAACACTTGAACTCATCAAATAATTCAGTGTCAAATTTGGGGTCAAATAGTTGTTTTTCAGCAGCAAAATCATTTGTTTTCTCAACAACTGACCACTTTGGAACTTGTTTTAATAAAGCCCATTACATACACTCAACGTTTGGCAAGTGACCCGACCACTGATCCAAGTACTTAACAAGTGTGTCATAAAACTCAACTAATATTTTCTTTACAGATAAGGAATCATTAGAATTAATCAACCCATCTTGTTCAAGTTTGTTTACAAGACTCCTGACTGAGAGTGGCACAAACACATTATCTTTTTTGATTGCAAATTATCCTTCAGATCAGAAATTGCACTCATCACTTCCACAACTGATATATGTTCACCCTCAATATTTAAAACAACTTTACACAGAGGCCGCTAATGAAACACAAACGCTAGTCGGGAATCACGGCACTGCCGTACGGCGACATGTATCGTACCAGTTCAGTTTGCGTTAGTATTAGATTTGGAATGTGGCATAATTCTATTAATTCATAAAGGACATCTAATGTCTAATGTAACAGTAATTTTAATAAAGCGGGACATTTATGAAAATTTGCTCCAAATGCGGGACATTTTCGGAACATTTTGAAAAGAGGGACACGTCATAAATTCGGAACTGTCCCGCCCAAAATCGGGACTCTGGTCACCTTAGTGTATAAGCAAATTCGCGCTGGACAAACACGCGTTGGACGAGGGTTGTGTGTGTGTGTGTGTGTGTGTGAGAACGCCTTGAGATACTTTCGCGATTACCATTTTCTGCTTGACAATACCCGCTGTTCTATCGACACAAACACGACCAAGATGACGTCACAGAGCGGGACTCCCTTAAGCATTCCGTCGTCTGCAGTCACATCTCAACTCTGAAGATCCAGTGACACGAGAGAGGTCATCATGTAAACATCGTTAGCAGGCCCACTTTGGCCTGGTGTATAAAGACCAATATTAATAACGCGCGTGGTAATGATTAAAGTCATTAATCAAGTGCACATTTAATTTCAACTAAACTTGTATTAAACAACCAACTTTTATTTTTGTCTCATTCATAAATTATTTATTTGGTGCAATAAGATAAGGAAACTCATTCTATTAATTTCCTTTAATTAACAACATTATTTGGTCTACAAAAGACCTAGTGACCTCAGCCTCAATCAATCAGCAATAATTAACGTTCATTAACAAACTATTATTATCATAGTGCCAACGAGGCACTATATATATATATATAATATATAGATATATATATATATATATATATATAGATATATATATATACTGGAGAGTATCGATATGGAAATACAAACCCTGATTAAGGGCCATACAGAGAGGGAAGAGGAAAAGGTGGTAGAGGCAATAAAGGAAAATCCAAAATACTTCTGCAGCTATGCGAAAAGGAAAACAAAAACGCGCACTACTATCGGGCCCTTAAGGAAAGGAAATAATGAACTAACAGACGATCTAAAAAAAATATCCGAAACATTGAGAGCCCAGTATGAATCGGTCTTCAGTACCCTAAAAAGTGACAAAGCGATACCTGACATAGATGCATTCTTCGAAGAGAAATTGCGAGGAAAATGTATAACAGACTTTGATTTTACCCCAGAAGATGTAGCAAGGGCTATAGGACAAATGAAATCACATTCAGCTGCAGGTCCGGACAAATGGAACGCAATACTGATTAAAAACTGTAAAAATGAAATAGCTACACCCTTATACTGGATATGGAGAAGATCCCTAGACACTGGGGAAATACCGAGCATCTTGAAAAGAGCGAACATTGTCCCTATATATAAAGGGGGGGACAGATCTCAAGCAAAGAACTATAAACCAGTGTCACTGACGTCCCACCTCACCAAAATATTTGAAAGTATAGTCAGAGAAAATCTACGACTTCTTGGAGACTGGAAAGATTCAACGAAAATCAACAGTGATTCCGATCAGGAAAATCATGCCTATCACAACTTATAGAACACTATAACAATATCCTAGATGCACTTGAAGACAATGAAAACTATGATGTCATATATATATATGGATTTTGCTAAACCTTTCGACAAATGCGATCATGGTATAATAGCACATAAAATGAAACGTATGAGAATAACAGGCAAAATGGGAAAATGGATATACAACTTTCTCAGAGAACGTCTACACTACATGGGTGGCCAAAACGTCGATCGCGATCTACCAGTAGCTTAGCCTAGCAACAGAAATCTTACATTTCACAATACTAACGAGCACACGACCCGACCGCTACTACCAAAAATTAGTGTTCTTTATGTTATCACCTCCATTATCGGTAGCAACATTTATTTGTTTTATCTTTGTGTTTACCAGTCATTTAACAAAACATAGTTTAACTTTAATAATTCTGAGAGATATTTAATTAATGTCACAGAAAATGATACCGCTAACTTTAATTTCTGCCAAAATTTCATACCGCGGTAAGCTGAGCTGTTATGAGCATGTGTCACTTAAGTGACGGGTCAGTCATTTGGAATAATCGATGGTGAAGGTCAGTCTCCAGTCCAATTGCATTAACACCGTTAAAATGAGTGCTGGACCAAGTGCCAAGAAACAAAAAACTTACAGCTTTCACAATGAGTGGGAGACGGCATATTTTTTTACGATGAAAAATTCCAAATGTGCGTGTGTTTAATTTGCCATGCATGTGTCGCTTTCGTCAAAAAGGGGAATTTAGAGAGGCATTTTAAAACTATTCACAAGCGGTATGACAGTGATTTCCCAGCTGAAAGTGAACTATGTAAGAGAAAAGTCAATGAACTTAAGTCTCAACTTAGTGCTCAGCAGTCTATCTTTACAGGGCCTAGCACAAAATCGAAAGCAACAACGATTGCAGACAGCAACAGTTGCAGAATGTTATTACAGACTTCAACAGACGGTTCCAAGACTTAGCAACACTAGAACCTGTAGCAACATTTGTGCGCTTCCATTTGGTGCAAACTTTGACATTGATGATATTGCATTTATATTGCATCAAAAATGGCCTTATTGTTTAATATGGACATAGCTGCAATCAATAATGAAATTTTGACTATGCGAAACGACATTCAAATCAAATCCAGGTCTTCAGAAGGAAACTTTTGGCACCTACTTCTTGAAGAAAAGTATCCGAATGTCAGAAAAAGTGCCATGTACCGTACTTGATAGCATTTTTGAATCAACCTACCTTTGAGTCAACGTTCTCACACATGAATATCATCAAATCAAAATACCGAGCCACTCTGACAGATGATCACCTGGATGCTTGTTTGAGGCTAGCAATCAGCAGCTACAATCTGGACTACACACGGCTTGCTGATGCCATGCAGTGCAAATCATCACATCAGTAAAGTAAGCTCTTCCTATTCAAGTATACCTAATTTCTAATAAGTTTGGGGGTTAAAATTTAATGAAAAATATATCCGTGTGCATTTGGCAATATATTTTTATATTCACTTCATTTTATTCTTGGTTATTCTCTTTCCATGTGTGTGTGTGTGTGGTGTGTGTGTGTGTGTGTGTGTGTGTGTGTGTGTAAAATGGGCTGGTGGATCGTATAGAGAGAACTTTGGAAAAAGTAGATCCCATCTCAGTAAAGTCTGGCCACCCATGGTCTACGGTATAGTAACATTCTTTGCGGACGATACAAAGGTCAGCAGAAAAATCAGCGATGTAAATGAAGTGGAGGCCTTGCAGAGGGACACGAACAAAATATACAAATGGTCAGAAGACAACAATATGACATAACACCGAGAAATTTCAGCTCTTGAGATATGGTAGAAATGAGGAACTTTGACTACATATCATGCTCCAGATAGACAGGAAATTCAGAGAAGCACGAAAGCGGTCGACTTGTGGGTAATAATGACTGATGATGCCAAATTTGAGAGAAAATCAGATAGCAATAAACAAAGCAAAAAGAGTCGCGGAACAGGTACTAATAACATTCAAAAGGAGGGACAAGACAACAATGATTCCCCTGCTGAAAACACTGATCATACCAAAACTTGAATACTGCTCAGTTTTGACGTCTCCATATAAAAAAGAGGAAACTAATGAGCTAGAGGAAATGCAGACACATTTCACAGCCAAGATTGATGGCTGCAAAGAACTCAACTACTGGGAAACACTACAAACTAAATCTGTACTCTCTGGAAAGAAGAGAGGGGGTACACCATAACCTACATATGGAAAATTATCGAAAAACTGGTACCAAACCTCAAACTAAATCCAATTATCATCCAAACAACGCTGTAAAATAGGAAAGGCAGAATGTGTAGTGTTGCCAAATTAAAGGCCCGACAAGGGACCTCCTCAACACTGAAGGAAAATAGCTTGGTTGTCAGGGGGCCAAGACTTTTTAACCAGCTTCCATGGGGCCTCAGAAACGTTACAGGGGTACAGGACGGTACCAGATGAGCCGGGTGTACCTGGCATAAATGACAAACCCTATAGTTTTTTTCTTTTTCATGATGTTAGCCCGACGTGGGCAACGGGTCACTCGCAGAGAGGCCCCAAAAATATAACTTCCCTCACCAGCTATCTGCAAAGCAGATAGGATCCAGCCTTGGGACAAGATCCTATCTGCTTTGCAGATAGCTGGTGAGGGAAGCTATATTTTTGGGGCCTCTTTGCGAGTGACTCGTTGCCCACGTCGGGCTAATATCATGAAAAAGAAAAAACTATAATGTTTGTCATTTATACCATTACTTATTCGGACTATAGTGGATTTGATGTTCCCAGAAGAGTTCCTTGTTCCATGCACGGTCTGTGTGTATCATGAAAGAGCCTCAGGGAACCATTCTGAGTTCAATCCCTATTTTTTTTTCCTTATCCTCTCCTTACTTTACATGTCTGTAACTCTCTTTTCTTGCATGTTTGTAGTTTGCATGGTATGACAGTGAGTTAAGACTGTTTGCATGGTTTGTAAGCGTTCTTATTTTACTTCTTTTCATCTTTCACCCCTCTCCTATTTTCTCCGACTATTTTTCTGACTTGTCGGCAGTGGCCGGCGGATGATGATGGCGAGTCTTTTTTTCTCTTTTTCTGAATGAATGTTAACCCACGAGTGATAGGTGTTCCTCCTTACTTAACCCCTTATTCTCTTCTCTTCTCTTCTCTTAACCCCCTACTCTTTCTTTTCTCTCGGGCTAACCTTAGAGTGGATCTTAGGGTCTTTGTTAGCCTTAGCTTCTGTAGATCTGTAGATATGTATGGGAATAAGCGTCTGACGCCGATTAATTGGTATTTTAGGCGTTTAATCTAAGCAACATAATAATCGACCGATCGATCAGCAAGTATTACGGTTTTCTCCTTTATCACTGCAACCTCATCTCAAATATACAATTGACCCAAATACGTTAAAGTATTTTTATGCTTCTCTACCTTTTATGAAATTTACTTAATTTCTACATAATTTTACGCATGCAAATTTATATATATATATATACAGATGGTGGGAGAAAAGTCTAACGTACAAACAACTATTTATAGCAGTTAACAACATTATAGAGATATGCAAGTGTTCATATGTAAAACAAATCAAACAAAAAGTAAGAATTTTATTCATAGTAACATTTTGTTAAATTGTAATTTAATCTTCAAAGTTCTCCATCCGCTATGATACATTTGTGGATTCTCTCTCTGAAACTCCTCATTTTCTTCTGAACATTTCGAGTGGGATCCTTTTCAGTTCTTCATCCATTCTGCGGCCAAGGGCATTCACATTTCGATAAATGAAATCAGGAGTGTAGAGTTTGTCACGCAAATAAGCCCAAAGCCAGAAATCACGTGGGGTTAAATCGGGTAATCTGGTTGGCCACCCGATGGAACCTGGCCGCCCAAGCCATCTTCCTTCAAGGTTCACATCCAGAATCTCCGGGCAGCTGCAGAGTAATGTGGTAGCGCTTCATCGTGTTGATAAAGCCAATTCCTGCCAACGGTCTTAGTAAACTGTGGCAAAACGTTCTCTCAATACCTGGCAATAGCGTTTTCCATTCATCGTATCTCTCGATAATTGAGGGGTCCCGCGTCTTAAGATACTTAAGCGCCAAAATTAAAATTCGCCAGAAATCGCCTCCAAAGTTCAGCAATATTCTCGCAATAGTATCTCTGTTAATTGAGCTAGAATGTTCATTTTTGGCTAAATTAGTGTTCTAAGTATGCTAATGAAGATGTTGATGAGTTTTTGGAATAGATTTTCATATTTTATATTTTATATATATTTTTTAAATTTTTTTATTTTCTTATTATGCCGAACTTTGGGTGAACTTTTGGCTGGCGATAGTGTCGTAAGGTCATTATAACCCAAACCACGAGATAGAGGAAGGGTGAAAATAGTGATATCTATCAAAAACACGTTTTCGCCTGTGGTGGCGCTTAGGTATCTTAAGACGCGCGACCCCTCAATTATGTCAAAAGAAGAGTCCTGAATAACCAATGCACGGCCAAACTGTTAGTGTAGCCGTTTTAACGGATTTACCCAATCGTATTTTGGGATTTTTTTCGTCCACTAGTGAACGTTGTGCTTGTTTCCTTTACTCGTTAAACTGGACACACATTCATCTGAAAATCTGCTCTTTCCAAGGAAATTTGGATCACTGTTGAACTTTTGTCTCAGCAAACTGTACCCCTGTGATTTCAATATTTTTGCTACTGAAAATTTGGAGATACCCAATTCCTGTGCGACTTTTCTCGTTAAGTTGTTCGATCGACTCGAAAACTGGCGAAGACATTTTCTTTGTTGTTGTCTCCAGTAGGGCATGGTTCTGATTAATCAGTTAATCATTGTTTCGAATTTAATTATTAATTATTCAAAAAAAATATTATTTTTTTAGAAAATGATGGGAAATGGTTAATTTTCCTCGTAATTTCACCATCATTTTACCTTAAATTTTGTAATGTATAATTTGAATTTGGCACCTTTTTGTATGTAATAAACTGTCTAATCTGCCCATGCCTAATTTCTTGAACTAAAGCAAACTATGGTAAATGTTTGAGCAAAATGTTTTCTTCAGTCTTATCTCACGCAACAGAAACAATAAAGCTCTTTCTTACTCTTTTCAGAAATGTTTAATTTCGATCACTGATTAATTAGAAAATTTCATCATTCATCACTTTTCCTTAAAAATGATTAATTAACCATGCCCTAGTCTCCAGTCGCTGTTACTGGCCTTCTGCTTCTTGGACGACCTTTTTACCAGGCTCCCTGTTTACAAATGTTTGAGTATCAAAGAGTGGTTACATTTGGTGGTGGTTTATTATATATTTTTTTTTAAATAAACGCAAACTTCTTCACAATTATTATTATAAGAAATAGCTCACGATACAAGATACACTTTTTCTTCATTGATGTATTCCATCCATCCATTCTGTCCATGCAATATATAGACCACCTAATACTAATATCAATAGCTTTTTAATTCACTTAGATAACATGTTATGCAACTTTCATAAATCGAATGCCATAGTTGCGGGAGACTTCAACATCAATTTGCAATCTGAAGCAATCTCATAAATTTTTAAACTTAATGAATTCTTTCTATCTTAGTCATTCTATTACCAAACCCACTCGAGTCTGCAGCTATGGCAATCGAATAACAGAATCTACGATTGATAATATATTTGTAAATAGCAATGCCCTCGCAAATTCTGGAATTATAACCACTAACATCAGTGATAATTTTCCTACTTACGCTATATTCAATAACATTGTTCAGGTTGCGGACAAAACTACTATTGATTACAGAATATTCTCAGAGGTTAACACAAGAAAATTTATTGGGGCTGTAGAAAATAGTCGACTTGACTGTGACGAACCTTTAAATGACCCAGATCATGTATTTCAGTTCTTCTATGACACCTTATTCCATATTTTTAATATTTGCTTTCCTTTAAGGAGAAAAACAGTTTCGCCCAAAAGTGTCGCAAATCCATGGATCACTCCAGGAATTATCACTTCAATAAAGAACAGAGATAAATTATTCAAATTTCAATTACAGAACAAACTTCCTGAAATACAATATACTCAATACAGAAACAAATTAACGAAAAATAATCGAAATCGCAAAATATAACTATTATAACAATCAATTTTCCAAACATAAAGGAGACATGAAAGACACCTGGACAACCATAAACAATCTTCTCGGAAAACAAATTAAGAAAAATTCAATAGATAAATTAAATGTTGATAATAAAGAAATTACTGATGATACTGCTATTGCAGACTCTTTAAATGCACATTTTACTTCAATAGCGGATAAACTTCGCTCACAATTAATAAATAATGATCACTCACCTCTAGAGTGGGCCACCCAGCCCACTAAATTCATTTTCTTTTGTTCCTGCTACCTCTACTGAGGTCCAGAATATTATTGGTAAATTAAAAAATATAAAAAATAATATTCATAACATTCCTGTACCTATATTGAAACTTATTAAAGATAAGATATATAGGTAACTTTGGCTAAAATTATCAATCAAAGTATTTCCAAAGGAATATTCCCATCAATGCTAAAAACTGGTTGTATAACACCCCTTTTTAAAGGGGGTGATCCTACACTAGCAACAAATTACAGGCCGGTGTGTTCATTATCTGTGCTCAGCAAAGTTTTTGAAAAAATTGTAAAAAGTAGAATGCAGCGATATTTAGAATCCTACAATTTATTATCTCCAAATCAATATGGCTTCCGTAATAATAAAAACGGAAATGGCTGTTTTAAATCTTATGGAAAATGTAAATATAGCTAAGGAGAGCAAAGAAATAATGATATCAATATTTATGGATTTGGGTAAGGCGTTTGATGTAATAGACCATAATATTCTACTTAATAAATTATATTGTTACGGCTTTAGAGGAGCAATCAGCGATTGGTTTAAAAGTTATTTGTCCAATAGATATCATTTTGTATCAGTAAATAAGGTTTGCTCAACTAAAGCGCTTGTCAAACATGGTGTGCCACAGGGCTCAGTTCTGGGTCCACTGTTATTTTTATTATATATAAATGACCTTCCACGTTCATCTGATATACTGAACTTCATAATGTTTGCAAATAATACAACAGTCTCTTTTTCTTGCAAAGATGTTAATACAGCTAAGAATATATTTCATTCAGAATTCATCAGTGTAATGAAATGGTTGACCACCAATAAACTCTTCCTTTAAATACCAGTAAAACAAATTTCATGATTTTTACTAATAAAAGAAATGTATATCTTGATGAACTCAATGTTAATGAAATCGCTATAAAGAAGTATACTGTAACAAAATTTCTTGGTGTAATGCTAGATAAGAATTTGCAATGGAGTGATCATGTAAATTATATCGCGAAAAAGATTTCGAGGAGCGTTGCTATAATGTTTAAACTTAGAAATGTAGTCCCTAAACAAGTTTTATTGACTTTATCATACTCTTGTTCTTCCTTATATAACATACTACACCCTTGTTTGGGGAAACTCCGCTAACAACGCATTAAATGGTATCTTTGTCATCCAAAAACGAGCAATAAGGTTATTATCTGATGCTGATTTCCTTGATTACTCTAGTGCAAGGGTCACCAGCCTGGGCGGTAGCGCCCACTAGTGGGCTCACATCAAAGGTAATTAAACATTTATTTCATTATTTATTTTATCGATTATGTTGATTTAGTCTTTTTGATCTAAGGTGGGCGATAAGCTTTTTTAATTTTAAAAAAATCGTAAAAGTGGGCGGTGAACAAAAAAAAGGTTGGTGACCCCTGCTCTCGTGCATTATTTAAAGAGCTAAACCTCAACGATGTAACCAAACTAGCACATTTTTTTTTATTTACAAGTGTAAAAACAAAATCATTAATTTGCAATGGGTAAATAAATATTTTGTAACTCATCAAGAAATCCACTCGTATCAGACCAGAAATAGATCAAAGCTTGTTATACCTCAATTTAGATTGTCTTCATCTCAAAAACTACCCATTTTCATTAGATTGAAACTATGGAATGACTTGCATGCCGATATAAAAAATATTGTGAATATGAATTTGTTTAAAACCAAGTTGAAATCCCGATTAATAATGGCATACACAAAAATCTAGGATTAATATCCAATAATGTTTAATATTGTCCATTAATATTGTAATACACGAGTAGTATGGGCGCGTTTGGTTAGAGGAAGTTGGGGTGCTCTGAAATTCTGCCCTGGAGGGGCCCCCCCCCCGTTACTTAAGTTCCTCACCCCATTTATGGGGTCTCACCGTCCTTAATGAAGGGCATTTGCCCCTTGAGAGGCCCCATCCTTCTTGAAAAAAGTTCTTTCATGAGACAAACAAGAACAAACATGCAAAAACATACATACATTCGAGTACTTTCTGTTCAGGCAAGTTCCGCCAGACAGTAGAAATGAAAACTTAAAATGAATATCTGAAAGGTTTTAATATGCCTAACAAGATTACGCATCGACATCAACACATCCAATTTTCAAATGTTAACAAATTGCGAACAATACATAAATCAAAATCAGATTGAACATATTTTAAATCGAAAACAAGTTCTTTGTTTAAGATCTGTATTATGAAAAATAAAATGAACATTTATTTTAATTTAAATAAATTAATCTCTCTCTTTTTTAAGGGAAACTGGCTTATTTTCAAACGAGATGACCTTCAAATACAATATATGCTCATTGTACATGCATATTTGTTTATTTACTTTTAAATATGTAGTTTTCTGTTATTTACATCGATATATACCATCACATTCACTTTCACATGCCATCTTCTGGTATGTGAATTAATAATTTTACTGTACAGCAAATTTCGTTATAAAATTGCATGTGTTAAAAAGAACAAGTTGCGTAACGCGGCTTTGAAAATGAAGCATCAATTCTGTTATCCTCCTCTAAACATCCACTTAAATATTATTACTAATATTAATTTATTGTTATTATTACATATATATTACACGTGTTAAGAGTATTTAAATTAAATATATTGATTTCAATTCCCTTCGTAATAAAAGCATCTGGCAACTCTACCCCAATCTTGCTATATTTTTCTCACAGTAACTGTTTTGAGAGTAGTAGTTAAGTTTAACTTTCTTTTAACGACTATTAGCTGCTACTAATCTTATTATTATTATTATCATATATATATGTGTATATATATATATATATAACATCCAAATAAGTAGGTTCGGGTAAAAAACTTTCTTATTAGATGCAATTAAAGAAAACGGGATGTCGAGTTTGTTTGGATTGTCATTTTTAAATAGATTCAGTGGGAAATAGGTACTGAAAGTTGATATATTTTTCATTAAGAACCTTTCTAGTTGTAGTTATAGTTAGGCCTATTCACATTACTTTAATAATTATCATTTCTCTAATTTAACGACTGTTCACAATTCCTCATAATTCTCATAATAAACGTATTTGCTTTCACACCAGTCAGGCCAGTATTTACATCAATCACACAGAATGTTCATGCTTATTGTTTTTGTCATTAGCTGTACCAATCATGTCTTTACAAACTGAAGCGTACCGTTATACGTTTAAAATGTTTTAATTTAATACTTTATGATATCAGATCTCGTATAAAAAACATAATTTTCTGTACAATTGGCCACAAAAATACTTTCAATCATAATAATGTACTTATAGAACCAACGCACCATACGCTTTTTCACTTGTATTAAAAACGTAAAACTGAAAGTTGTATCATCATGCGATCTTCGATTCTGCAATGACGTAAGTGAGCCCTAACATTTAATTTAAAATTATTTAACAGATCATTCGAGGGAACTGTACATCGATCTCATAACTTCTGACTCATAATAACCCAGCCATGCATATTTACAAGTCGAATTTAAATAAATAAATAAATAAATAAAATAACTATATATATATATATATATATATATAGTTTGTATGTGGCATTCGAACAGAGGGCAGGAAGTGTCTGAACCCTGTTTCTCCCATCACTGTCCTCTTCATCTGGCCTTTTTACATGTCACGTCTACCCTGTGAGCAGTCCAGCATACTCTCAAACACGCGCTTCTCACTATATCCCTTACTACACACGCATGCATCTTACACACTACACAGTCTTTTCAAAAAAGGTGTAATTTCAGTAGTTTCGGAGATTCGCGATTGTCCCCTCCTTCCTGCCTGCATCGTATATATTACCAAGCAAGTCTCTCTACAGTTTACAGGTTTCCTCATTGTCTAAAATTTATATAGTTCTCTCTTATTGTTTTCCTTATATACTCCTCGTTCGTAGTTCTTGTTATTATTATTTTTGGGTCAATCCCAGAATAGGCACCTGATGTACCTCAATCCCAGATGAAGCACCTGCGTTCAACCTCAATCCCAGAATAGGCACCTTGCAAGGAATTAAATAAAAAAAACCTGATTACAAAATTTATTGTTTATACAAAGTTTATTACAAATGTAATAAAGGCAAAGTTATAAAAGGTTTAAAGTGGTTTAATGAATAAAGAAAAATTTTAGATATTATAAATTCCTGCAATATGAGCCCGAATGTGTTTCTGAATCCATCTGAAGCAAATCTATCTTACCACATAAATTGGTATAGATATAGGTTAGGTTAGGTTAGGTTAGAGTTGATTTTTTCAAATATTGATAAAAACAATGAAATTATATCTCTAAAAACTGTTTATATTTTTTTCTCCTCAATCCCAGATTAAGCACCTGTGTTTTGCCTCAATCCCAGATTAAGCACCTAAAAATGATTTCAGGTGCCTATTCTGGGAATGATCCTTATTTTTTATTGCATATACTCCTTCGCTTGTATAGGAATGTATATTTATTTTTTATATATTTCGTGAAATTGGATCCAATAATTTGTCTAAATAAACAGTGATGTGATGTTTTATTTAATTCGTTTGGTTGTGTATATATAAACGTTATTATTATTTAATTATACGAAATGGCTGGTTAGGCCTTCTAAGTCAACTGACGGATTAAGCCAGCTGACGGTTTATGCCAATCCAATAATTCGTCCTTATGCTATTATTTTTTATTGTATATATTCCAATGTATATTTCTATATATTTCCATTAATTTGTCTAAATAGTGATGTGATGGTGTTTTATTTAATTCTTCTGGATGTGTATATATAAACGTTATTATTATTTAATTATATCAAATGGCTGGTTAGGCCTTCTAAGTCAACTGGCGGGTTAAGCAATAGCGTGTCAGATATCCCCATTCGTGGAGAAACGCTTTGTTTTTCGATCTTGTATAAGTGAGAGAGAGAGAGAGAGAGAGAGAGAGAGAGAGAGAGAGAGAGAGAGAGAGAGAGAGAGAGAGTTACAAGGAGTTACAAGGAAAAGAAGTACCTCAAAAGGCCTTGCGGCCCATACCGAGAGGTACCAATGGCAACGGGTGCCACGGAAAATTTTCTACACACTCAAATAGTGTGCAAAATTTGGTCTAACCTTTTCTTGAACTGATCCACAGAGGAACTGTTCACAACTTCCGAAGGTAACCTGTTCCATGTGTCACAGATCTTATACGTAAAGTAATTCCCACACACACTAGTCCTAAACCGTTTCAAATCCAAATTCCAACCATTGTTGCGAGTTGGGTTATCATTTAAACTAAACATACTTCTAAAATCGACATCGTTGAACCCACGTAAGAGCTTGAAAACATCGATCAGTTGACCGCGCAGCCTCCGAGTTTCAAGCGAAAACAAGTTCAGGGCGCGTAACCGTCGATTGTAGCCCATATGCCTAACGGAAGGGATTAACTTTGTGGCCCTCGCCTGCACTCGCTCCAGCCTCTCAATATCTTTCCTGAGGGTGGGCGACCAGAACTGCACAGCATACTCCAGGTGCGGCCGAACAAGGGAATTATACAGTGAGAGCACAATCTCCTTGTTCCGAAACTGAAATTGCCTCCTGATATAACCCAATAGTTTCTGGGCTTTCTTTTCCACCTCTACACACTGTTTCGTAAACTTAAGGTCGCTGCTAATTAGCACACCCAAGTCCTTTTCTAAATCAGTCACCTCGATATTACTACCCAACATCGAGTAGTCCGACTTGGGATTGGCGTAGCCAATGTGCATTACTTTGCATTTACCAAAGTTAAATGGCATTTGCCATTTTTCGGACCACTCTCCTATCCTACCTAGGTCCGCACGCAGTTCCTCGATCGCTTCGGGCGTCCCAACATTGGCCCCAAGCTTGGTGTCATCAGCGAATTTGGCGATCCGACTGACGATGCCACCGTCGATATCATTTAGGTAAATGATAAACAACAGCGGCCCCAAAACGGAAGCCTGAGGAACCCCACTAGTGACCGAGGCCCAACCCGATCTAGCCCCTTTAATTACCACCCTCTGCCGCCTATTCCTCAGCCAGTTTTCAATCCACCTACCTATTTCCCCACCGATACCCAGCGCGCGCACTTTCGCCGTTAGCCGGCGGTGAGGTACCTTATCAAAGGCTTTCTGAAAGTCGAGATAAAGTATATCAATAGCCCTACTCTTATCGTACTCACTCAACATGACGTGGAAAAACTCGAGCAAGTTGGTGAGACACGACCTATGCCGTCTAAACCCATGTTGGGAGTCCCCAAGCAGCTTGTAGGAATCCAGATGGTCAACGATCCTATCAGCTATTATCCCTTCTAATAATTTACCTGCAACTGAAGTGAGACTAATGGGACGATAGTTCCCTGGACTTTCGTGATCCCTTCTTTAAGATAGGGGTCACATTGGCTTCCCTCCAGTCACCAGGCACCTGGCCCATCTCCAACGATTTGTTGAAGACTGTAGCCAGGTGGGGAGCCACCTGGTCGCGCACTTCTCGCAACACTCTGGGAGAAACTGGTCTGGCCCAGGAGCCTTAAACGCGCTCAGTTTGTCTATTCTAGAGGCAACGACTGTCGCGGTACATCTAACATTATCCAGGCCAGCACCTTCGTGCCTCACGCCTGGCTCGGGGATGACGCGGGTATCCTCCCTGGTGAACACTCCCGCAAAGTACTCATTAAGCACATTAGCGATGTCCGCGTCGGAGGTCCGCAGAACGCCGCTTCCGTCCTTTAACGGACCTATCATGCTTCTAATGGGCTTTCTACTATTAACATAACTGAAGAATTCCTTAGGTTCCCCTTGCAGAGGCTTGCCACCCGTAGTTCTTCGTTACGTTTCGCTAGCCTAACCTTCGCCTTCACTTCCCTACACAGGCGGACATACGCTTCATTGTTCTCGTGGGAACGATTGGCCTTCGCCCTCCTATACGCTACTTTCCTATTTCGGATAGCCGAAGCGATGTCACGATTGAACCACTTAGGCTGCGTTGAAGCAGTGGTGACCGGTTTTGAGGGTATGGCAGCAGACTGCACCACCATAAACTCGTCCCGGAATGCACTCCACACTCCCTCAACATCGCCGCCAACCTCTAACCCCATCTCTCCTACGCTATCCCTGAGGCTAACAAAGTTCGCCCGCCGGAGATCGAGCTTACTGCCTCTCGAGTTACTACGCTTCACCCGAGGGACGCACACACGGAACCTAATAAGACCGTGATCACTCCCGCCAATGATTCGTCAACGGTGAGGCCAGTGACGAGGTTGTCTTCGGTCGTGAATACTAAGTCTAGAACGCTTTCGCCTCGTGTAGGCTCGTTGACCCACTGAGTGAGGAAGTTCTCATCAGCAAAGTCAACTAGCCTCCTCCCTTCAGCATCGGCAGTCCTGTTTTCCCACTTTATGCCGCGACAGTTGAAGTCTCCTAAACTACACACACCCTATCCCCTAGCAGGCTACTGAGTTCGGTGTACAGGGCTGTAACCTCCTCGAGGAGATGCGGAGGTCTGTACACCAAGATTAACCTATAGTTCGTCCCTCCCACGTTCAGACCGACGCCAAGCAGCTCCCGTTCCGACCGGAACTGGCAGTCAACCGGACTCAACGTGTCTCTGACGTATATTAGTACCCCACCCCCATCCCCACGGGTGCGGTCTTTGCGAAACATTCTATACCCGGGAATTTCGAACTCCCCAACGTAGTCCCTACGATCAGTATGAATCCAGGACTCGGTGATAGCAACGATATCCTGGTATTCTGATGCTAAGAGCGCCCGTAGCTCGCAAAACTTGTTCCTGATCGACCTAGCATTAAAAAGCATTGCACGGAGGGAGCTTCCCCTATTCTGACCGCCCCCTAGCACGACCCGTTTCCCGAACAGCCAGGGCTGTCGGGAGTTGAAGAGCCCCTCACTAACGAGGGGGCAACTTCCGCAGGAGCCTGAGCCCCCTCCAACGTAGGAGGAGGGTCACCCACCTGTACCTGGACGCACCCTTCAGTTGAAGGTACGTCCGCCACCGGCTCATCATCATCCCTCCCCGGTGGTGGCCCATCATCTCTCCCCGGACTCGACCTCACCATTCTGTATAGGTGCCGGTCGAGCAGCGCGCCTAGCACACCTTTACCCTTGTTATTGAGGTGGACACCATCTCTCTGGTAAAGGTCCCACCTACCTGAAAATGCGTCGAAGGGGTCAATAAACCTCACGCCCAGCGGGACGCACAAGTCTTGCACCCTCTCGTTGATGCCAATGACCTTACTGAGTGCGTGGTCACTGGCATTCATTCATTCAGAGAGAGAGAGAGAGAGAGAGAGAGAGAGAGAGAGAGTGTGAGTGAGTGAGTGAGTGAGTGAGTGAGTGTGAGTGGTGTAGTGACGTTTTATGGGTACAATTCGTCTGTACAATCTCGTTTGTTGGGAAAGGATTTAGTGATATTGGAAGATATATTCGCGTATGCGTGAGAAAAAACGCTAACTATGGTTTATGGTGCCTTGAAAGTGGATGATATTTGAGCAGATAGAATAGCTAAAAACAATGTACATTAAACACGCTCTCGTGCGAACTAAATTGAGTCGCATCTGTGAGGTATAATTTAAAATGCATAGCTTATCTCGAATCTTAAAAATCAGAGATTCAACAGTAAAGAAATAAAACAAGTGTGTGTGTGTGTGAGAAAAGTTCAGAATGGAAGGACTTTATGGCACGTAATTAAATTTTTTGTAGAAAAACCACGATTAACACGAAACAACGAATCAATTCTTGTTTATAACGCTTTCGCCTTTACCATATTCCTTTCTATTTATTCATTTGTGCTGTTCATTTTAATGCATCGTGCACCATTTGTCCTGTTTTAATTGTTACAGATGAAAAAGACCGTAATATTAGACTTAAGTCAGACGGAGAGTGAGATAATTAATGCAGAAAGATGCTTACACGAATGTTCAGATGAACTTTTTTCTTAAATTTACATATATAGGCTCGCCTTTGGTTTCCGCCCGAATTTTTCATTCTGGTGAATCTTTACACTCCACCTTAGACCTACGGCTTAACGCGGATCATTACGGCCCCTTGGCTAGCAACCGCGGAAGGACGCACCGGGTCTCGAGCCCGCCTCCACTCCAGCTTAGACTTACAGTTTAACGCGGTCGCGCGACGCACATAAACGTAATGGGTGTATAGATGGGTGTGTACGTGCCGTGTACACAGTGCCAACTGGCTGATGATGCCCGGAGGCACTGGCTGATGATGCCTGGAGACACTGGATTAGGTGCCATATAAGACAACAGCGGCTCGGCTGGTCTTAATATGCGCTTGGCTCCTACCAAGCGAACACCTCTCCTCTTCCTTTCTCTCTCTCTCTCTTAGGTCACGTCTCCCCCAGCGGGGTTCATTGCAGCTTGGGGGATAACCGCCTCCAAGTTGAAACATTCCCCCTCCCCCATTTAGGGGGGTGCCTTGCGACAAGGTGGTGGTGGGTTGGCACTATGTGGTGCCTTGCAACAAAGGGGGTGGGGTGGTACTATGGGGCGCTTTGCAACAAATGGGGTGGGGGTTGGCACTCTTCCAACATCTTGCAATTGCATTGCACTCTACCATTTTGCGGTCATACTACTGAGGTGGAGAGTACAAGAAACCAACTCACTACTTCACCACGCCAACTCGAGAGGAGAGGCGACAAGCTTGACCTTCGTGAAATGAGGAATCATCGCACGCAACATTTGAAAGGAAAGATTGTATAAAGTCCTTAAAGACTAACGCGACTAACATAATTGTGACATTATCGAGGCGCCCACTAGATCGAAATTTCGGGTTCTTTCTTCGTTCAGTTCTATTCGAACTTCGAGATTTGACATCTTCAATGCTTGGAAAATTTTAGAAAACTATTTCGAATTAAGTTCGAAATTTTGCCTTTACACCGTTTTTTATAACGACAAACGGCTGGTTTTAATAGAGAAAATTCGTAACAATGTTATCAGTATGATCTTTTTGGCCTTAAAAAAAGCAGTCAAGAAAAATAATAATAATGTTTGGGGGCGTTTAATCTCCTCCGTAACGGCGAAGGTCACGTGACGGAGGGGACCTACGCCTTTACGCGGGATCAGAATTATCTGAATGTCGCTTAACTTTGCTGATCTAACGAGAAGTGGCGTTACGATGTGACCACGTAGCCCAGATATACGAGAAACGCGGGAATTTAATGGAAGCAACGAATTTACCGCAAACTGTTCAACGCTCAAATTAATTAATTTTGCGTTATACTTGTACAGGGCCATTCAAAAAGACGCAACACTTTAAATTGCTTATATTTCCTAATATTGTTAACATACAGGAGTGATTTTTGTATTAGTTTACAGCGTACAATTGGGAATTTTTATTAAATGAAAAACATGTTCAATGTGTGAACCACCCACCGGCATCCAAAACCATTTGCAGTCGACGTTGAAAGTTGGCAAGTACTGTGCGTAGAACGTCATGAGTGATTGTGCTGACAACGGATGAAATTTCCTCTTGCAGCTCACTAATTGTGAGGATTGTTTCTGTAAACATTATCTTTCAGATATCCCCATAAAAAATAATCACATGGGTTGAGATCCGCAGAATATGGTGGCCAAGACCATCCACAGGCAAAACGTTCAGGGAAGCGATTCGAGATGACGCGATCGTCAAAATATTCATTTAAGGCTACAAGAGTCGTTCGCCTAGCGCCTTAGGCTACTAGGCCTAAGCGGTAACAAAACTCCCAGGTGTACGCTATAAACTAATACAAAAATCATTCCTGTACGTTAACAATATTACAAAATATAAGCAATTTAAACTGTTGCGTCTTTTTTGAATGGCCCTGTATATAAAAAACTCCCTTATGTTAGTTTAGGCAATAATTTTGTGTGATAGGTGTTATAGAGTATATTACGAAACGAAAGCTAGAACAAGCACTCTTTTCATTATAAAATACATTCAAAGCCATTGCAGCCGAGTTCTTCATCAAATATTTGACATTAAATTAATAATGTATTAATACAATGAGACGCACTGACTCCGCGGTACATAAAACTGTGGTATATTATTATTATAATTTGAATTGCTTAATTAATTAATTTATATTATTAATTTAAAACTTTTAACTAACGTTTCCCAGAGGTAAAATATATTGCAAATACTAAAAGGCAAACATGCTGAACAGCAGATGAAGACGTCGTCAAATTATGTAAGGATACTCTCAGATTTGGGTTGTTTGTGGGTAGCGAGCTTGGAACTCGTATACATGAATACGTTTATGATTTGATGTATAAAAACGGGTGCATTCATAAAACTTTTTGGAGGAAAATTGAAGCGAATCTTGTTCCTGAACTCTGTAATATTCGCAGTGTTTATAAAGAAAATGAGGCGCGCATTAGGATAAATGACTACACAAGCCGGTAGATACGTTTACGAGTATGAAAATCAAACTACATTTTCTTCCAGTGATGAGTCGCGAACAGGAATTTGTTAGTATCATAAGTCCAGGAGCGGCTCGCAGGTAGGCACTGTGGAACTGCAGCACCCCCATGATCTTATGATCTTTATATTTAAATATTTAAAATAGCCTCTCTGATTGCTTTTTTTAATGAACTTTGAGTTTTTAAATCAGATTATATCCTTTTTTCCTTAAACTATTTCAATGCCGAACGAATGAATCACGAAAGTAGCTTCAGCCTTCCCGTGGAACTGCGTACTTAACAGTTCCAGATTTTGTTCGAAACGCTTGAAACCTCGGTGGCGGACGTACGAAGAGCGAGTCAGAATCGCGGGTTTAAGAGGATCCAAAGCACTGTGGACAGAGCAGTGCCGATTTGTTTGTTTGACGTGGTAGTTGTGTTGCTGTATCGTTTGCTAATTCGAAATTTAATTTCCGAATTGCATTTATCAATGATTCGTTATCATTTATTTTTTGTCGTGAGATTGAAGTTAATTATATAATTGGATTATTTACAATATATAGCTTTCATTTCTTAGAATATTTTTCGCTCAGAATAAAAACAGAAGAATGGAATTTGTTTATAAATAAAATTTTGGCAAATTCGAAATTACCCGTTAAGCGTAAGTACCCTATAATTGATTTTATGATACTATTTTACTTATTTTTATGACTGAGTAGCGAGTAGTTATCTATCTATTCGACTTTCTCTCTCATATATATAATATATATATATATATATATATATATATATATATATATATACTGTACAGGGTGGGCGGAAAGTAGCTCCCTAATTTAAATTACATATAAATTGTGATTGTATTGTTATATTGTTATGGTGTGTTCTCTAAAGTGGTACAATTGTAACGTTCATTTTTTTTTCATTTCAGATTGAAGGGTAACATGGCTGAGCGTTTAACACTGCAGGAGCATGCCCAGTTGGCGGCACGGTACGAAGTTTGGCAATCTGTCGTTCGAGTTCAAAGATGGTGGTGGGCCATTCACGGACCACGTGCCCAAGTGGACCCGAAAACAATCAAGAACTGCCACTCGAAGCTCATGACCATGGGGTCTGTGGCAGATGTTCGAAGATATGGTCGCCCTTCGACATCCAGGGCCCAGGAGACGGTGCAGGCAGTTCAGGAAATGTTCGCACGGAGTCCACGAAAGTCAACTCGCCAGGCAGCTCGGGAAAGTGGACTCTCCCGCTACTCTTGTTGTCCGTGAGTGGCTGGATGCCCACTTCCCTGGGCGTTGGATGGGTCGTCGTGGTCCACATCAATGGCCAGCCAGGAGCCCCGACTTGACACCGTGCGACTTCTTTCTTTGGGGGTGGGTAAAGGAAGAAGTCTACCGCACCAAACCGAGGACATTGGAAGAACTGGAGGACCGAATTCGGGAAGTCATGTCCTCTATCCCGTCGGAGTTCCTGCTAAAGTCAGTGGACGCCATTCCTGGGCGGCTCCAGAAGCTGGTGGAAAGAGTTGGAGCCCACATTGAATTTTAGAGAAAACCTACCATGTATGCCTACCTTTTTATATTATTTCTTCTGAAATAAATGGATAATATACGTATTTTTTTACCAATCCAAAATAGGGAGCTACTTTCCGCCCACCCTATATATATATAATATATATATATATATATATATATATATATATATATATATATAATATATATATATATACATTCAACTGCAAAGAACACGCAGTATAAATAACGTAAAGAACGACGCTTGTATAGGAGATATTCCGTTCTCTCTCTCTCGTCTTGCGCGGAATATCTCCTATACAAGCGTCGTTCTTTACGATATATATATATATATACAGTGAAACCTCGTTAAGTCGAACTCGGTTAACTCGAAATCTCGGATAAATCGATATAATTGTTAAGTCCCTGCTAATTTACATAGAAAATACTATACTTCCACTCCTCTTATCTCGAAATCGGATAAGTCGAAAAACCGGATACCTCGAGGTGAATTTGAAGACCCGGAGCGACCTTTCATATACTTAACTCGAAGTGTTAATTTTCTGACGATCCTGCCCATTGCCTTGATACATTCTAATCGTATCACCAATCCTTTGTATACCTGCTTATTAATTTCGGAGAAGAAGGCTTGTCCCAGGGGGATAGTGAGGTGGATCCCTTTGCCCGGAGAGTCGTTACAATACTTAATTCCTCGAAGTGTTAATCTTCTAGACGATGCCGCCCATTGCTTTGATACATTCGAATCGTATCACTGATCCTTTTTATAAGATACTGTACTGTATTTGTACTATATACAGTATAAAGGCTTAAAACTATACAGGATATTCAGTCGTATTTCCATCAGCGTCGCTGGAAGTTGTGCGGTTTATTTAGAGACTTTTTACTGCCCCTTTCAAAATGAGTAAGCGCAAACTTAACACCAAAGATATCAAGCAGAAGTACGAAGCGCTGCTTGAAGTTGAGCGTGGTTTAAAGTCTAAGTTGCAAATTGCTAAAGAAAATGGTATTCCAGCAAATACGCTTAGTACTTGGATAAGAACTCTGAAAAAAATTAAAACAGCATTTACGCAACACCAATTGTTCCCAAATGTAAACGTATGCGTTTAGCAAAATAAGAAAGCTTAGAACAGGCGCTATTGAAGTGGTTTAATGTTGCACGTGCTAAAGATTTTCCTATCAGTGGTCCCATACTTCAGAGCAAAGCTGATGAAATGGCAACGAAATTAGAAATTTTAGATTTTAAGTGCAGTAATGGATGGCTTGAACGATTCAAAAGGCGTCACGGAAGTGTTTAGATCTCTATGCGGTGAAAAAAATCCAAGCATCAGAAGGAGCAGATGAGTGCCTTCAATCTCTCGCAAAAATTGAAAATTTTATTCGTAATAAATCCCATGCTAAGCAAAAATCAAGTGTTTTTAATAAAAAAATAAAATTTACCCACATAAGTTGTTCCCTCTATTATTAATTACATAGAATGTAACTTTTTCAATTAAAGACTGTAATTTACTTTTTAGAATACAGTAATTACATACTATGTACAGGGGTTGGACAAAATAATATGAACACCTTGATAAATGGCGGTTTGTATTCTTAATATGGAGTTGGTCCTCCTTTAGCGGCAATAACAGCTGCAATGCGTCGGGGAATTGATTCATACAGCTTTTGGACAGTGGCTAGAGGAATCCTGAGCCATTCTTCGAGCAAACCCTGCTCCAGTTCCTCCAAAGACGCCGGCGGTGGGAATCGGCTTCTGACCTGCTGCTCCAATTGACACCACAGATGCTCGATAATGTTAAGATCCAGGGATTGTGGAGGCCAATCCAAGCGTTCTACTTCACTAACATGCTCTTCAAACCAGTTTTTAACGACCCCAGCGGTGTGGATTGGTGCATTATCATCCTGGAAGACGGCGCCGCCATTGGGAAACAGCGTTTGGACCATGGGATGGACCTGGTCAGCCAATATTGACAGACCTGGGCGTTAACCCTACCATGCAGTACTACATCTGGGCCAAGAGTATTCCACGATATTGCTGCCCAAACCATCACAGATCCGCCTCCATGCTTAACGGTTGGGTCAGGCAGTCGGGGTCATAAGCATCTTTAGGCTGTCTCCAGACGTAAACTCGACCGGAACATGGAAATAGCGTAAAGGAGGATTCGTCGGAGTAGACTACATTCTTCCACCGGTCCATTGACCAATTCTTATGGTCATTACACCATTTTCTGTGCCGCTCAATGTTGATGTGCGAAAGGAAGGGTTTGGCAATTGCAGCCTTCCCATGGTATCCAGCTCCATGGAGCTCGCGACGTACAGTTCTGGTCGATACCGGGCTTGCAAGATGCTGGTTAAGCTCTGCAGTCACTTTTGGAGCTGTGGTCTTATGGTCTTTGTCACAATGCGCTTTAGCACCTGGCGGTCTCGATCACACAGCTTCTTCTTGCGTCCATTATTGCATTTGTCGGTGCTTGTCTTTCCATGGTTTTGGTATGCAGACATGACCATAGAGACAGTTCCTCTGGATACATTGAACATCTGAGCGGTTTCGTCACCGATGCACCAGCCATCCGCGCTCCGACAATTTGCCCCCTTGGAAGTCTGACAGGTCTTTCATAACTGCTAATTCATAATTCACTCAGATCTGTAAAAACAACGTGAGGGTTATAACATGACATATACACACTCTGTTACGCATTTAAATAGGTTTGCCAGTCATTTGACCGTTTACTTTGTGTCTGAGCAGTCCGTAAAGATAACCGGTGAAATCGGCGGGTGTTCATATTATTTTGTCTAACCCCTGTATATTGCTAGTGTTCTGTTTGTATATGAATATCTTATACTGTATTTTTTTTATTAAACCTAACATGTTTTTATTCTTTCGTATTTTCCTTGTTTTAATATGCATGGCTGAGAACAAAAAATAGCATGAGAAGAGCATTTTTATTTCACGATCGGTTAACTCGAAGCGATTTTCTCAGGACCTTCGATTTCGAGTTAACGAGGTTTCACTGTATATATAATCGACACAATTGTTCGCAATTTCTGAGGCAGCACCCCCATAACAAAGTCACGAGCCGCCACTGATCATAACGCAATGACGTAATGTGCTGAAAATTCGCCCGCATAAGCAAAGCATCGTTAAAATGAAATATTTTCCTTTCTAGCTACAAAGTTCATATAAAAACTGTTGATATGTAATTACCTTCGCGACATACTGTAAGATTATAAATCCATTTTTTACGTAACTAAACGTAACTTAGTCGTAACTCGCATAAACTTACAAAATACATTTAAATGTTGATCCGCATACGTCCAGTTTGTGATTATCAAAGCTTTAAAGGAAATAAAGGATGTTGATCGTTAAGTTAAAAAAAAGGTAAAACTAATGTTTCTAGAAAAAAATGTTTAAACAGAGGATCAAGGATATAAGAGTAGAAAGTGTAATATGGTTCGGTAACATATGTTATCTGTGGCTTAAATACACTTCAAAATCTTGAACATAAACTGGTTATGAAGTAGGACCTGCACGAGCGACGAGCAGGATGTCATTCAATATACCAACTATATACATTATATTACAGATTATAGACTGACAACATTTCAATAAAAATTTTAAACTAGGATTCAAAGCGTGATTGCAGTGAACAAAAAACAAATTGCGAACAATAATAATGTATGTAACTTCGAAAATGTTGATGATAATATTCAAACGTAAAAATACATTTTATTGGTATCTATTAACTTCAAGATTTTGAAGTGTATGTAATTCACAGAAGACAGATATTACCTAACCCTATTAAAACGTTTTATTCTTACATTCTTGATCCTGTTTGTTCAAACATTTTTTTTTTTCTAGAAAAATACATTAGTTTTACCTTTTATTTTTAACTTAAAGATCAACATCCTTTAATGTTAATCTGGATAATGTTATAAAAGGAATGAAGACATTATCACTTAAATCGTTATTTTTATATTAAAGTTCCCCATCGTGTGAAAATGAATTTTAAAAATGGAATATTTAAAAGAACGATGTCCGACACAAAAAATAAAATTTCCTTATTCATAATTGTGCCATTTTTCAACACTCGTTTCATCTAACACTTTTAAACCTATAAATGATTTTAAGTCCAATAACCAACCTAACGGAAACTACGAGCTACACTTTAAATACTGCCCTCGCTTCAACGACCATTTTCGGAGGTTCTGGATGGTGTGGTCGGTACAAAGCGCTCTCTTAACCATGCAAAGCGGGTTCGAGTCCTAACTAGCTACTTTAATGTTTTTTCCAACATTTTAAACGTTTTATACATGACTGTACAGTTTTTATTTCGTCTCTTACTGGCTGATGAGGCTACGAAGGTTCTAAAGTTTCCTTTTAGTTTTCAAATCAGGGATTATACTTCACAATATTTGCAGAGATAAAACACACACACACACACAACACACACATATATATATATATATATATATTATATACAAGGTGTTTTCAGGAGGAAAGGTCAATACTTCGAGAGGTGATAGTATCGGTCATTGAGAAAAAAAGTTCATATGAACATGTGTCTAATTCCGAATGGTTACGGAGATAGAGCTGTTTGAATCTACAAATACAAAAGCATTGTTAATGGTAATCAAGAAGAGAAACCAATTACTGTTTCTAACATTTAATGTTCAAACACTGACATTTTGAATGGTATCAGATATAGAAAATGACAAATTGTTACAGTTTACAATACGTTTCGAAAATCCACCGTCAACTCAATGCACTTGCAACTCGTGTGCGAAGATCGCGTGTTGTTCTCTGAGTTGATCTTTGACCTTCCTTTGCGGGCAGCAGCATCCAAAATGCGCGCGAGCAATTCGTCTCGTGTGCCCCTTTTTTTGTAAACTTGACTTTTCATCCACCCCACAAACATAATTATATAATCTAACGGAGATGTCTGGAGACCTTGGTGGCCATTGAATGGGACCACCGCGGCCCGATCCATCGACAAGGGAAAGTTTTGATTTAGGTATTGCATCACCAGACGGGTAGATGTGCAGACGCTCCGTCATGCTGAAGTACATACCAGCGCGTGTAGCCAAAGGAACATCCTCCAATAG